>JAQFVV010013822.1:0-70875 GCA_028023455.1 Epiperipatus broadwayi
ACCAGATCAAAATTCTAAAAGCTTTAAACAGAGAGAGAGTGGGACAGCTATTATATGCTTTACTTGTTTGTGTGTTAATAGAATCTCAAAAGAGCAGCATCACACTATTTAATATTTAAATTTTCTGTTAAAAAGCAAAGTTATAATGCATACATATAGGCAATGTATGTGTAAATTATTTATTTGTTTTATATTTCAAATATTCAACATTTTAACTTTCTTTAAAACTAAGCTATGCTTGATCAATTCTAACATTTTATTCTATACTTCTATTTTGCTTTTCTTTAATTATAAGTGGGATTTAAAAGTTACAGACTTAATTAAATAATTGGGTTATAATTACTAAGCTAGCAATCATATTATTTAAGGTTAGTTTATGAATGATTTGAAAGAATGAAGGATGTGTGTACATTACATACAAAAATTTACATTTCCTAAATATTGAAAGAAAAGGAAGTATTAAATCTGTCAAATTATTTTTTTTGTACAATTTTTTTGTTAAAAGAGGAAATCTGTTTAATCAGATATCGATCTTTGTAGCAATTTTTTTTTGTAAATGATTGTTTCACTTTGGAAGCTTATAATGAGTCAGAGCTCTAAATTTTGAAATTGTCTTATCTCAAGATCTATAGAAAGGAAGCTCAAAGATTTGAAGTGTTACCTGGATGTTAAAAAGAAAAAAAAAACAAAAGAAAGGAAATAAGAATTGAGTCTATTTTTTTTTTAAAACAAAAGTGTCTGGAAAAAGGATTAAACTTTTCAGTTGAAAAATACTTTGGTTGAAAATAAATTAGAGATCTAATTAAAACAAATTTGTCCAAAAATAGCAAGTGATGCTATCTCTGATTGGTTAAGGTAGCTAAAAATTGGATATAAAAAGCTGTCTTGAATTATTATTAAGATTATTATTGTGATTGATTCAGATTATTAAACTATCAAATTTGAATGTTGAAAATATAAGAAATGGCGGGCTAGAAAAATTATATGTATATTCCATTTGCCGGACCATCTGGAGGAAGCTGCACATCACATAGGAAAGAAAAGATGTGTCTAAAATAATATTCTACACCTTTCAACTGACCAGATAAATAAGATGTTTTTAATAGAAGGAAGAAAGCATTCACCTGCATTCAAAGAAGATGAATTAATCTACTGATAAATATTAATCATCAAGTCCAATTAATTGTTCCAACAACTGATTTTAAACTCAAGAAAATTTACAAATGGGAAAACAACTGCTGTATTTCATCCACATGCTTGACAGGAAGAGAAGAAAAATTAATATAATGATTTCCAAATTATCCACTAAAGCAAATAACCTCAATAGAGTCATCATCATCAAATAGTTATACACCTCAAGAAAGAGATTGTTCCCACATAAAACGGAAATGGTAGCTGCAGAAATATAGACATTATACAAGACAAGTTTGAACCCTTGGAAATTCGCCACAAACAAAAGATCGGTAATATGACTTTTTATATCTATTTTCTTTATGATATCAGTCTTAATAAACATTTTAGCAATAAAGTGGTATATTTTATTTAAAGAACTTTTAAAGACTATTCAGATCAATTAAAAACAAGAATGTCTTACTAAAAATAACTTTGAGCTTCATAAATGACCTTGAATGTATGAAAATTATTTGTTTATTAATTTTACAATATTAATGTGTAAAACAATTTTTTTTTATGGTATTATGATTTTAGTTTTAACTGATATATTATTATTATTTTGGTTTTAATAATATTTTGTTATTATGGGATAAAACACGCACATACATAATAATATTTTTATATGTGTATAATTGGAAGTGAATGTGAAATAATGAGTAGTATTAGAATATTAGATTATTTTGTTTCAAGTTCAGTATAGATTTCAGCGCTTGGAAGGGAGGGGGAGAAAATAATTTAAAACTTGTTTCTAAAACTTGCTCTTTCAATTTTACTAACATTTTTTTTTTACATTCTATTTACATGTTGGATTTTTAAAGTATGTGTGCTAATGAGCAGATAATATTTTTTTTTTAAATACTTTTCTCATGGAGTGAAAATCATGGTCAATGTGACGTCCAACTTAATACAAAATACATTTGAAGGGAAAGGGGGAAGAACTTAAAATTAATCTGAGGATTGTTATATAATCAATTATTATTATTATTATTCATGTCAATTTTCATATTTATCTAGAAATTTTTATGTATATGTTAGAAATGTAGTAATAAATATTAGTTTGTTTTATTAAACGAGGCGTATATATTTCATTAAGTGTAGTCTTTGTTAAGTGTGATTATTCATCATCATCAATGGTTGAATATTAGTTATTTAAGATATAAGTAAATATGCTAAAATTAAGCAATAATTATGAATTTCTTTATAAAAATTAGTTTTATGTTTAGGCTTAGTCCTAGAGCTGTAGTTGAAACCCTTGTCATTATTGTTATTATTATCATCATCATCATCGTCATCAACGTTTTAATTAATGAGCTGTTTAACTGTTTAAAGGCCATAAATAAATATTGATTTTATAATATTTAGTGATTTCTTAGTATTATTATAACCACATCCCATCATCTATTTCATGCAAGGATGAGTGAATTGCCATCCTAAATTAGTTATATATAATCTGAGCTAGTAAACTTATAAAAATATTGAAACACATTTGTTATGTTAAGATCTGAGAAATGATTTATGTCTAATATACTCCACTTTGGTTTAAAGATGTTTTACTTTTACCTAAATATTAGTGCTTATAGTGATATGGCTCAAAAAGCAAAATCTTCCATTTTATTAGAAATAAAGTACCAAGAAGGGATTCAAACCCGGTACATGTGAAAGGTTATCAGATATAACCGTGTCTAGATTCAGATAATCTAGTGGCGCCCTGCTAGACCATATTCACTTAGTATTTGTTTAAACATGCACTTAACATCAAACCAAGAAATGAAAGTGGATAAGATCTACTGCCTGTATACCTGAGTTATATTTTATTGAATTACTAGTGTACTCACTTCACGTGATTTCATAATACATTGTTTTAATACTTGTTATAATTAATTTGTTAATTTACTTATTTCTTTTAAATATTATGATCATTCTATGGACTACTCAGGTATGGTAATATCTTTTTTTTTGAACTCTTTAATTATGTTACAATGGACACCCAACTGGGGCCTGATATTTTACCATATACCTGAAAAAGAGAGTCTATAGAATGATGGGAGATGTGTGGTTAAAAATAGAGAAAATTTTTTTAGTAAAATTTTTTTTTTCAGTAAAAATTTTTTTTTGTCTTACAAAATTTTCTTGGCCAAACAGTCTTATTTTAGATGATGATGTTTAATATGATTTAATTTTTCATTGATGATGATAAAATGGGTACAGCCATAAAACAGCTTAGTTTTTTTTTATCAATTTTGAAAATAGAGATGAATATCACAACTTAAGACAAAGGTGAAATAAATAATAGATTTTTTTTTGTGGAACATTAAAATAATTTATTGCCAGATAGGATAGGCATAGTAATAGTGATGAATTATGGAATAGTAGTCTCATGTGTGTTTGGGGAGTTCATTTTGTAAAAAGTCTATGATTTTAGAGGTTTGATTGGATGGTTGATCGTTGGAGTTTGGTTGGTTAGATTGCAGTTTTGATGATGAGTGGAGAGTTTTGTCATTGCCTTGAGAATGCTATGTATTTCGTGTAACTTATGAATGATCAAACCCATTCACTGCTCCAACCCAATTTATATGTTATCTTTATTTTATCATGAAGCAGTTAACAGCAGACCTGCCATGATACCAGCCTATAAGTCTCCAAGAGAGAGAGCACGGCATAGTTTTCCAATCAAGTTTATATGTTATTCTTATTTTATCATGAAGCAGTTAACAGTAGTCCTGCCATGATATCAGCCTATAAGTCTCCAAGAGAGAGAGCAAGGTTTCGTTTTTGTAGTCTATAATAAGCAGGGCATTCCTTGATACTTGCCACATAAGACTCCAAGAGAGAGAGCAAGGCATAGTTTATCTACTTTAGCCCCTAAGACTTAAAATACATCTTTTATTGCAACAGAGTTTGCTTCATTCAATCAAGGGTTGTGGTAGTTAATAGTGATCGAATTGGGATGATCTTCTGAGTGCTCGTGATGCATTGTGTGATTATAGTGCTGTGACTGAATTCTTTTATTTATCTCAAGATTGTGAACTGCTAGTCATTCTGTGGACTGTCAATATCTGTCGGATTTCTGGGAGAATGGATGAATGTATAATTTGGGCTATTACAGACAGACATGCACTATATAGATTATTGTTGTGTAGTTCATTAAATAAGGATATTAAAATTTTTTTTTTTTGTTGTATTTGTAAATGCATAATAAGGTGAAAATCAAATCAGTCAGTTGGTCAGAATAGGTGTCAGACAGGGAGAAGATGTGTGGATTTTTGATGGTCAGGGAAGTACAGATGGGATATATATAGTTTTATAACATGAGTGAACTAAATTATAGTATGGAAGAGGTTATGGAAGAGGAAGGTGCCCCAATACCAGGAATCAGTGATCGTTTTCATACTGAAGAAGAGGATGGGGAGGTTTTCTTAAAAACACAAGAGGAAAGAGAGGAAGTAGAGGAAGATGCCTTTAATGTTAGTAGCAATAATACGGCCTCAAGTGTGGAAGTAGATGAGGAGTCAGAAGTGGGCCAGGCTCAAATAGCAAAGATGGCACCATCAGACATGGACATGATAATGCAGATGCTCAGAAGTATGAGAGAAGATAGTAGGAAAAATATAGAAAGTCTAAGAGAAGATAGTAAGCAAAGTATGGTAAATCTAGAACAAAAGATAGAGAAAAATAATAAAAGTATGGTAAATCTAGAACAAAAGATGGAGAAAAATATAGAAAGTCTAAGAGAAGAGAGTAAGAAAAGTATAGAAAGTCTAGAACAAAAGATAGGTCAATCTGTAGAGAAAACTATAGAAAATTTGAGAGAAGATCTAAAAGCAAAGATAGATCAATCTATTGAAAACAACAGCCAAATGATCGTAGCCTTGGAAACTAAGATTGAAAAATCCCATATAGAGTACAAGAACAGGTTTACTTCATTAGAGGATAGGATAGAAGGAGTTTGTAGATCTATGGAAGTGGCAAAACAGGAGGGCTGTCAGGGACTGCAGTCATTAAAGGCTCAAGTGGAGCAGTCTATTGAAGAAAATAAGAGAGAGATTGACTTAGTTAGGAATGAGGTCCATGGTTTGGTCTCCCAATCCATATCAGAATGCATAGAAAAGAATGCCGAAATAACTTCTGCAGGAATTCATATTAGATTAGAGGAGGTGGTAGCCAAAGTGGACTCATATAAGGAAGCCACCTTGAGCTGTGTAGATCAAACCCTCACTATGAAAAATAGGTTTAGTGGCTTAGAAAAGGAAATACGAGAAGTCTTGGCCAATGAGTGTGTACAGATGGACCAAAATCTTAGGAAAGAATTGGGGAAACAGATGGATAGCTTTAGGGAGGAGATAGTGAAAAGGGACAAATCAAGTTCTTTAGAAGAGGGACCCAGAATAAATCAACATGAATTGGGTGTTATGTTGGAGAAGGTTGAGGAGAACCAGAAGGCGTATGTTATGGAATACATGAACCCCAAGATGGAAGATCTCTATCAGAAAATAGGGGAATTAAGAGATCGAGTTGATATAGGATTGCAGAGTCAGTCAAACCCAAAGTCAAGGAAAAATGATGTTAGCATCAGTCCAGATGACTGTAGGGATAGATCAGAACATAGTCAGTCTGAGAAAAGGATGCCTACTTTAGTTAAAAATCCACAAGTTAAAAAATTAGTAGATAGGGCTGACCATACCAGTAAAGATGAATATAGAGTAGGAGGGTCAATGACCTCAAATTTAATTAAAATTAAGGCCTTTAGTGGGGAAAGCAGGGAAAACCCCTTAGAGTATCTGTATACGTTGGAAGAACTCTTTTCTGTGTGTAGGTTAAATGAACGGGAAAAGTTGGCCATTGCCTGTAACCATCTTTATGCCTATGCTAAGGAGTGGTGGCGGTCCCTGTTTGATAAGCCCACTACCTTTGGGGATTTTCGTTGTGTTATCTTAGCCTGTTTTTGGAGTGAAGATAGGCAGGACCAGGTGCGCTACCAGATCACTCAGGAAAAGTACGGCAGTACCAAGGGTAGCTATACACAATTTTTCAGAGGGCAGGCAGTTAAGTTGAAAAGTCTGACTGCATTTCCTCTCTCAGAGCACCAGATCCTGAGAATACTCCGACACAATCTTCCCCGAAACATTGAGCAAATGCTTATTGCTGCTGATTGCCGCAGTATAGAGGAAGCATCAGAAATCCTGGATGCTCTAGAAATTTCAGAGCTAGATTCAGAGAGTAGGCCCAAGAGCACCAAGGATAGGTATAGTTATAATGTCTCTAGTCTGAATCTAGGTGATCAGACACGGGATCAGAATTTTGGTAGTTATAGATATAGGAATAATTATAGGGCTAGGCCTCCTAATCAATCCTGGGGAGATTCTGGGGATAGTGTTGTGAAGAAAGTAATTCCTAGAGACAAGCAACCCTCTACCAGTGGAATTACCACAGTGCTGAAAAAGCCAAAATGAAAAAAATAAAGATCTCAAAAGGGACTGAATGTATGTTTGCAATTTTATGCAGACCACCATATGATTTGAAAAAAAAAAAGCCATTCCAAATTACCAAGAAAATAGGAGAGAATGCCTTTATGCTTGCTGCTCTTGATGGGAATAAGGGAACCTATAATGCTAGGAGTTTGATCCCTTATACTTCAGCAGAATAGCCTGGCAAAGATCTCCAAATAAATTACTTTTAGGTTTTCTAATGAAAAATATATTTACCAGTAGTTAATTTTTTTTTATATATATATTATAAGTGTTTATTATTATTAGTGTATTTATTAGTTAGGATTTTTTTTTAAATATAGTTAAAACAAAAGTGCTGATGATTTTATCCGAAGGGGGAGAAAGTTGTGCCATTACAATTTAGTCACTAGCTAAATTTATAGTAATGTGCATGTAGAAAAGGTAAACCAAAAATCATCATCACAATTTTATATAACCATAAAAGAAGCTGTAGGGCATCCAAGTTCAAACCCTACAAGGTCCAGTTCTAAAAGCTTTAAACAGAGAGAGAATGGGTCAACAATTACATGCTTTACTTGTTTGTGTGTTGATAGAAAGGTAATACACACATTTAAACTATTTAATATTTAAATTTTCTGTTAAAAAGCAAAGTTATAATGCATACATATAGGCAATGTATGTGTAAATTATTTAATTGTTTTATATTTCAAATATTCAACATTTTAACTTTCTTTAAAACTAACCTATGCTTGATCAATTCTAACATTTTATTCTATACTTCTATTTTGCTTTTCTTTAATTATAAGTGGGATTTAAAAGTTACAGATTTAATTAAATAATTGGGTTATAATTACTAAGCTAGCAATCATATTATTTAAGGTTAGTTTATGAATGATTTGAAAGAATGAAGGATGTGTGTACATTACATACAAAATTTTACATTTCCTAAATATTGAAAGAAAAGGAAGTATTAAATCTGTCAAATTATTTTTTTTGTACAATTTTTTTTGTTAAAAGAGGAAATCTGTTTAATCAGATATCGATCTTTGTAGCAATTTTTTTTTGTAAATGATTGTTTCACTTTGGAAGCTTATAATGAGTCAGAGCTCTAAATTTTGAAATTGTCTTATCTCAAGATCTATAGAAAGGAAGCTCAAAGATTTGAAGTGTTACCTGGATGTTAAAAAGAAAAAAAAAACAAAAGAAAGGAAATAAGAATTGAGTCTATTTTTTTTTTAAACAAAAGTGTCTGGAAAAAGGATTAAACTTTTCAGTTGAAAAATACTTTGGTTGAAAATAAATTAGAGATCTAATTAAAACAAATTTGTCCAAAAATAGCAAGTGATGCTATCTCTGATTGGTTAAGGTAGCTAAAAATTGGATATAAAAAGCTGTCTTGAATTATTATTAAGATTATTATTGTGATTGATTCAGATTATTAAACTATCAAATTTGAATGTTGAAAATATAAGAAATGGCGGGCTAGAAAAATTATATGTATATTCCATTTGCCGGACCATCTGGAGGAAGCTGCACATCACATAGGAAAGAAAAGATGTGTCTAAAATAATATTCTACACCTTTCAACTGACCAGATAAATAAGATGTTTTTAATAGAAGGAAGAAAGCATTCACCTGCATTCAAAGAAGATGAATTAATCTACTGATAAATATTAATCATCAAGTCCAATTAATTGTTCCAACAACTGATTTTAAACTCAAGAAAATTTATAAATGGGAAAACAACTGCTGTATTTCATCCACATGCTTGACAGGAAGAGAAGAAAAATTAATATAATGATTTCCAAATTGTCCACTAAAGCAAATAACCTCAATAGAGTCATCATCATCAAATAGTTATACACCTCAAGAAAGAGATTGTTCCCAGTAAAACGGAAATAGTAGCTGCAGAAATATAGACATTATACAAGACAAGTTTGAACCCTTGGAAATTCGCCACAAACAAAAGATCGGTAATATGACTTTTTATATCTATTTTCTTTATGATATCAGTCTTAATAAACATTTTAGCAATAAAGTGGTATATTTTATTTAAAGAACTTTTAAAGACTATTCAGATCAATTAAAAACAAGAATGTCTTACTAAAAATAACTTTGAGCTTCATAAATGACCTTGAATGTATGAAAATTATTTGTTTATTAATTTTACAATATTAATGTGTAAAACAATTTTTTTTTATGGTATTATGATTTTAGTTTTAACTGATATATTATATTATTATTTTGGTTTTAATAATATTTTGTTATTATGGGATAAAACACGCACATACATAATAATATTTTTATATGTGTATAATTGGAAGTGAATGTGAAATAATGAGTAGTATTAGAATATTAGATTATTTTGTTTCAAGTTCAGTATAGATTTCAGCGCTTGGAAGGGAGGGGGAGAAAATAATTTAAAACTTTTTCTAAAACTTGCTCTTTCAATTTTACTAACATTTTTTTTTTACATTCTATTTACATGTTGGATTTTTAAAGTATGTGTGCTAATGAGCAGATAATATTTTTTTTTCTTGAAATACTTTTCTCATGGAGTGAAAATCATGGTCAATGTGACGTCCAACTTAATACAAAATACATTTGAAGGGAAAGGGGGAAGAACTTAAAATTAATCTGAGGATTGTTATATAATCAATTATTATTATTATTATTCATGTCAATTTTCATATTTATCTAGAAATTTTTATGTATATGTTAGAAATGTAGTAATAAATATTAGTTTGTTTTATTAAACGAGGCGTATATATTTCATTAAGTGTAGTCTTTGTTAAGTGTGATTATTCATCATCATCAATGGTTGAATATTAGTTATTTAAGATATAAGTAAATATGCTAAAATTAAGCAATAATTATGAATTTCTTTATAAAAATTAGTTTTATGTTTAGGCTTAGTCCTAGAGCTGTAGTTGAAACCCTTGTCATTATTGTTATTATTATCATCATCATCATCGTCATCAACGTTTTAATTAATGAGCTGTTTAACTGTTTAAAGGCCATAAATAAATATTGATTTTATAATATTTAGTGATTTCTTAGTATTATTATAACCACATCCCATCATCTATTTCATGCAAGGATGAGTGAATTGCCATCCTAAATTAGTTATATATAATCTGAGCTAGTGAACTTATAAAAATATTGAAACACATTTGTTATGTTAAGATCTGAGAAATGATTTATGTCTAGTATACTCCACTTTGGTTTATAGATGTTTTACTTTTACCTAAATATTAGTGCTTATAGTGATATGGCTCAAAAAGCAAAATCTTCCATTTTATTATAAATAAAGTACCAAGAAGGGATTCAAACCCGGTACATGTGAAAGGTTATCAGATATAACCGTGTCTAGATTCAGATAATCTAGTGGCGCCCTGCTAGACCATATTCACTTAGTATTTGTTTAAACATGCACTTAACATCAAACCAAGAAATGAAAGTGGATAAGACCTACTGCCTGTATACCTGAGTTATATTTTATTGAATTACTAGTGTACTCACTTCACGTGATTTCATATAATACATTGCTATAATAATTTGCTTATAATTCTTGATAGTGTTATATTTTGAACCTTTACTTAGTTATTTCTATTTGAACTCATTTATTATGTTACAATATATATATATATATATATATATATATATATATATGGAATACTTTATTATGCATAGTGTACATTTACTGAATATATATATTTTTAATTTTCATTTATTTTAACACCATCATAATACAACATTAATATCTTTAATTCTATTTATTTTATTACCATTGCTGATTTATTTAATATCAAGCATGCTTTTATGATACATTGTGTCTCCAATCTACGCAGACCCAATATACATATACCTTTGTTATTTCCAACATTTTTGCCCCCATACTTTATTTTTTTATTTTCACTTTTAAATTTTTATTTGCATTAATTAAATTATTTTTTTGTTGTATCTTTAGTAAATGTGGAGGGATTTTATTATTTTATAATGTTTCTTAAATATTAGATGTCACTGAAGGTTAATGTGGTGTAGTCTTAAAAAACTGTTATAAATTGTCAATCACAGATAGATCGCCACTAATAGTTATTGAATATTATTTCCTGTTTGTATACTTGATTGCTAGATTTCTTTACCTTACTGTGAACAATGAATTTAACATAGATGCATTTTGATTTGACTTTTTTTTATTATAATTCAGCTAGCTGTTTTTGTGATTTTAAAAAGTTATGATAAGTATCACAAACTCTTATTCCAAATCTATACATTAAATAATTATCTGATCAGAATTTACATTAATGCAATACTTGATAGTTAAATAGCTGCATTGTGAAAATCTTAATGGATATTATAGAAAATTTAATTATGAATATACCAATTTCTTTTATTCATATATGCTACTCCCAGTCAATCATTTATTGCTATTGAGAATCTGGCATCATATTTCCATTAATCTTCTGTCTTTGTGAGATATTTTAGCATTTAGTTTGTTGTTTTATATACGCATGATTCCTAAAGACATTGATATAAAGTATACAATAAATCAAAAAAACGCTAAATTTACATCTTATTAAAGCAGACTTTTTATCTTGATAGTGTGTGAATCTAAATTTCAATCCTAATACTTTATTATTGTTGTTTATATAATCTGCTTGTGTAAATGTCTATTTAAAAATGTGCTTTGTGTCACCAGACCCTTCTTTCTTGGAGAAATCAATATTCATATTTTTCATTTATTCGTATTTTAAATAAAATGCCTATTTATATATCCTATTGAAGTGATGATAGTAGTGTTTTGTAAAAATATTTACATTGACATCCAAGTATATGTTTTGTACTCCAGAAAAAGTAAATAATGTATTAGAGAAATTTATTTATTCTTTGTTAGATCGCTAACTGATAAGTGTTAAATTTAATTAATGATTAAATTTACGTATTTGCAATAAGGACATTGCATTCGATAAATACCAAGAAATATTTGCTAATTACAAATATTTTTGATACAATATGAATTCATTGTATGTGTAATTAAAAATGCAATGAAGAATTCAAGACTGATAACATCAAGGATGAACCATGGATTGCCGGAGGCCAACTAAGGACTATAAATAGTTTGAGCAGGGTTTTACTTTTAGTGAGTTACCAAGGGATGGTTTCAGAGGGACAGAAGTGAGTGTAGCTGAAAGAAGCTTAAATGATGAGACAGTGCTCTAGTATGAAGTTGATGTGTTCTCATGCAGCAGCTGAACTGAATGGGACCCAAAAGTTTTGGGAAAACCGAGACTGGGGGAAATCGTCTAGTAAACAGTCAGTCATGAAGTCGGTCAGGGGAAGTGAACCAAAGTGAACTATTTATATATATTGTGTTGTGTGTGTACCAATAACTTTTCATGGTAAGTGAACCAAAATGAACTATATATTGTGTTGTGCATGTAGCAATAACTTTTTGCTATTATTATTACTTATTGTTTTGTTTGTTAGTATTTGGAGTGCTTGCATTTTGAACACACAACAGTGATTATCTGAAATAACATTTTAAATTAGATTAATTGAATTTCTCTAAAGAATTATTTTATTATTAAATTGAAATAATTGGTGAAATACATTAAGTAAGTTTATCCTTTTGTAATATACAATTTTTATAATATTTGGCAAATACTAGTTAACATTGATATTAATTTAATTATAGGACTAGATATTTATATTGTGACCATATACAATTTCAAATATCAATAAAGTAGGATGAATGTTTATTTCTTCAAATACCAATAAGTAATATATATAAATATTTATATGTGGAAATACATGAATTTATTAAATACAAAATATTTATGTAATCATGGCCAAAATATTAGGAATAGGCCTATTAATAACTGTATTTCAATTCTTAAATAAACTCAAATATTAAAATTTAAACAAAATTACACCATTCTAGAAAAATAAAAGTACTAAAGTATTTGCTTAAATGTAATAATATTGTATTATTAAAGTTGTTATGAAACTTATAATTTTAGGAATAAAATTTGTTAGTAATGGAATAATATCTTTAAATAGAATATTTTGTTTGTGGTGAAATAATTTTTTTCTTATACTGCATTAATGAAAATATACAGAAAATTATATATTTTATGAAAATTAAAGCAAATAAATATATTTCTAAATAAGAAATGATTTAGATTTGTAACAAAAAGTCAAAATTTATTTTTTGAAACTTTAGTGAACATAATTTTTATTAATTAAGAAAGTGATTAAAATCTAAAGACAGATTCAGAATTATGTTTTAATTAAAGGCAAGAGGAATAATGATGTAATTTAAAGATCACTTAATTATGATATAAAAAATTATGATATAATTTCAAAAACAAAAAAATTCAAAAGAGTATTGTTGTTTTTTTTTTTGTTTTGTATTCTATGTTATTATGAGGGGGGGAAGAGTATTAATAGAGAAAGTTTCAGAAAACTAGAGTTAGCAGAAAAAGTTAAGCTAAATCCACACCATTTGGTCTTATTCTTATTTGGAAATGATGATAGAAATAGAAGAGAAAGAGAGGGAAGAATAGTCACCAAAAATTAATAATACCATTGAAAACAATCCTAGCAAGCTGCAGTCTACACAAAATAGAGACATTTTCCTCAAATCATATAATACATATCTAGTTATTCAGCTAACACTGAGATATGTAGCTAGATTTTTTTTCCATTGCTGCAAATTTTTCAAGCATGCAGCAATCAGTCTTCCATGATGGAAGAGCCAGTTAATTGTCTAAAAAAATTTCTGTCTGAGAATACCTCCTTTTTCCAAGTGAAATATAGAATCAGAACTCTGAAGTAATTAGTTACTCTGCAAAATTTTCTAATCAAAAAAAAAGATAGTATTAGAAAAAAATATGCATGAAATATGAAAAAGAATACAAAGTGAGAAATTTTATATATGAAATTAAGATATTGTGTAACATACTAATAATATCCTAGGAAAAAATATACTTTCTAATCAATAATATATTTTATGTATTACATTAAGACTTAAACAGAAATAATTTTATATTACTTTGATTTGGTTTTAAATATTAAAAAGCTTTGATGTTTCATCTTACTTCTGTTTTACTAAATTAAACCACTAAACATCACATGATCATTTCTTGTGCTTGCTCATAACTGTTATTAAAACAGGCAAAACTCTCCATACAGTAGTGCCCACTCAGTGCAAGCCAGAGTAATCAATGGATGCCAGAAGGCTTGTGCATAACATCCCTATCTAGTGCCTACTCATCCAATATCCCCAGACTAGTTTCTAGCTTGTGGCTTTCATCCGTGAGGAGTCTTGGATATAAGAGCACTGCACCTAGATCTTATGCAGAAGCCTTCTGGCATTCATTGATTACTCTGGCTTTCACTGAGTGGGTACTACTGTATGGAGAGCTTTTTCTGATTTAATTTTATGTTATAATATGGATATTTATTATCTCAGCCTATTAAGAAATATGATTATTAAAAATTTGATGGATAAAATAATATATACAATATGTATGTGACTAGTTGCTAAAAATAAGGTTATAATTTCTGTATTGATGAACATATATTTCAAGACTGTAACTCATCAGATGAACTGAAATTTCAGCTGAAATACATATAAAATGAGACAGATTGGCCTGGAAGATGTTATATTAAGTGATAGACATTTCAAGATTTATATTTACCATGGAAGAATGCATTATAAACGTGAATGATTTGACATGTTATCTACATAATTATATATAAAGAAAGGAAAAAAAATAATTATTATACAACCATCATATTAATCATCATTTTTTTCTTTGCACAATCTATTAAAATAATAACAACTCTATACAATAGTGGCACCTAATGTTATAAGAATCAATATATGCTACTGTTGTACTATTGAAACTATTGTATAGAGAAAGTTGCTACTATTTGAATAACTTGTGTATGGAAAAGAAATGGTGATCATGAGATAGGTTAATACCAATCGTAGTCAAAAAGAAGTTGGTGACTGGTTAGTAAAAAAACAAATAAATAGATACTGAACTGCATTCATTTATAGGTAAATTAGCTTGGATTGAAAACGTTATTGTGTTTTCAGTTCAGGCTCATTGCTTTATAGTTGATTAAATAGATGAAAGCTAGTTGCTAGAGGGATGCATTAGATCCAAACTTTTTTTGGATCTTTTGCATTCATCTAGCAACTAGCTTTTATCTATTTAATCAACTATAAAGCAATGAGCCTGAACTGAAAACACAATAAAGTTTCGTAAGTGCATTGCTCTCAGATCTAAGACTCCTCAGTGATAACAACCATAAGCTAGAAACTAGTCTGAGGATATTGGATGAGTAGGCACCAGATAGGGGTTTAAATGCAAAAACCTTCTGGCATCTATTGATTGCTATAGCTTGCACTAGGTGGCATTATTGTATGAAGAGAGTGCTATTATTTTTATAAATAATAATAACTGAATGTTTCATCTCTTGATAAATAATATGACAGTTTAAGTTTTGATCTAGGAAATTTTACTTTTTGAGTCTATCATATTGAACAGAACATCTCTCTGCATGAATAATGTTATTATATTTTAATTACATTGGAGTACAATTAGGCTTGTGATTTAAATATGTAGTGTACATATAGTAAAACAAACATTGTGTATATATAATAAGTTCAAATACATTGTGTATATATAACAAAAATTATATATATGATGCAATTTATTTAAATATAGATAGCCATCGATATTATGATATTTATTACAATTATCATAAAATCATTATTATATGATATATTGATTAGAAGGGACTTGAACTCAGACTTTCAAGCTTCATACACCTATCCACTCCATCTTATGTAGCTGATACACATGACCACAAGTGAAAAAGATAAATAATCTCCAATATATATATATATATATATATATATATATATATATATATATATTATATTTATATATATATATATATTATGTTGAATCAGCTCTCATCAATTGGATCAGATCATAATCTCCCACACATATATGAAGAGTTGGAGGGTGGAGAAGATTGAAGCCTGTCCATTAAAGTTTGAATATTTGCTGTCTAAATATAAGTTGAGCACTGATTATATATGTGGGGGGGGGGGATTATGATATGGACCAATTAATGAGTGGTGGTTCAGTGCAAAATACTTATACTAGAGATTATTTATCTTTTTCACATGTAAGTGGTCATGGGTATCAGTTGTATGGAATGGAATGGATCGCTGTAGGGAGCTTGAAAATCTGAGTTAAAATTGTTTCTAATTACATTATGTTCAGCATAGACAATGTACTTGTATTTAAATATGATATGTTGATACTTGTTTTTTTAACTTATTGATCTAATATATATACATATATATATATATATATATATATATATATATTGAGCTGTGCATATATACTTACAATTATATATATATGATGGCTTCACCGTACACTGTGGACTAGCTAAGATCCTAAATCCAACCACATTGAATGTATGTTCTTTTTCTTTTACTAAATGATGACCTGCATAAATAATTATATTAATTTAAAAGAAATTATTTTTTTTAAAAAAAGAAAGAAAAGTTAATGAAATAAAATGATAAAAAGTTTATCTTTTTATTTATAACTATTTTAAAATATATGATGGCAGAAATAGTTAAGGGAAATTCTTTTTAATTAAATAGAAACCATTAAGAAATGAATTAATTTATAAAACATTTTTAATTAGGTAAATATAGATAACAGGGAAATTTGAAATAATGGGCATTTTTAGTTACTAATGAGAGTTTAATTAAAATACCAATTGGAAAAAAGGGTGTAAATAAAGAATCTTTCTTTTGTTTCGCTCTCTTATGCCTGCTGAAGCTTTTGCGGAAGAACTTTTATGTTAAGAATTTCTTTTTCTAGAAGAAATTTGCTAAAAAAAATTTGTTACAAAAAAAGAAATTCACTTGGAAATACTGCTTGTTGCTGTTACTTGGAGCTGTAGGGTATTTGTTCTCTCTCTCTCTCTATATATATATATATATGAATCCAGAAATGTGTTACTTGGCAAAAATTTGTGAGTAGATTTCTTTGACTTCACTTTTCCATCTGTTCCTGGGACCACAGTCATAGAAATGTAAACCAGCTGGAGAACCAAAATATGTCCGACTGATGCCTGCCCTGTATGAATGATTACTTAAAGACTTGAAACAAACTTGAAGAACCTAGAAGACCTTCTAGCAATATCAAATGAACCCATTGATCTACACACTATGGTTACTGATAACTATCCCCCTAATTAGAAACATATTTGTCTTTCTAAAATTAAATCTATATTTTTTTTATAGTTGAAATTATATATGTACGTCCTGTCAATAATATTACATATATGTTGTTGTTTTTTTGTTGTTAAATATTTTAATTGGTGTTAGTTTAATACATATAATAGTGGCGATGAATTTTATTAATTTAAAAAAAATGTCTCACTAAAATTGATCACCATTATACTCATATTATTAGGTATTAATATATGTATATATGTATTTTCTAAAGAAAGAAAGGAAAAAGGAAGAGAGAAAAAAGCAATGTCCCATATTAAATTTCTATTTATTGGTAAGAGACTTGTGATTTAATTATTAAAGATTTTATTTAAATTTTTTTTTAAAAAAGAAAAGAAAAAGGAAGACCCTTACCTAGATTTTTTGTCACAGTTTTTTTTTTTAGTCAATTGAAAGGTTTTATATATATATATATATAATACATATTTTGCGGGTTCATCCGGGTTAAAAACTTTTAATATTAATATACTGACGTTTCGACTTGGTCACACTCTGTGGATGGCTTGTGTGACCAAGTCGAAACGTCAGTATATTAATATTAAAAGTTTTTAACACGGATGAACCCGCAAAATATGTATTTTATATATTTAACCCGTGCAAATCTTCGTTTTAACATATATATATATATGTCTATATCTGATGGACATAAAAATTAAAAAAAAAGAAAATAAACGTTCATATTTATTTTATCTGTAAAAGAGAGTGTACAGTTATTTGTATATGTTTATTTTAAAATTCTTGAAATATGTATTGGGCTCAGTGGGTTGACTGGTTGAACAATAACTAATTATTAAGATATCCATCCCTTGTATAAATGGTCTTAATTTTATGAAGGAAAAGTAACAATTATTTTATAATTGATTTTTCTGTTTGGTTAAACTATCATAATGTTTTATATATTTTTACAAATGAAGGTTTTCTGTTTTTTTTTTTAAATTTAAAGATTGTTAGATTGTATTTTTATTATATTGCATACTGGGTGATCTGTGGGTGATCTCAGGATATGTTCAGTGCTCTTTTACCAAGTCTTCATTAGGCTAACATACTTCCTCAGGATCGCAATGGAAATTAATAGATTGGATCTCATATCCTGAAAATATAAATATATAACTGAACACAAGCAACAAACTCCAATACTGAATTTGATGCATGCTTTGGTGAACGAATTCCATTTCCTCTAACTGCAATTAGCGATGGAGAGCTATCAAGACTTGTATTAGCCTCTTGGTTTGCCTTCATGTCTCAGGACTCATCCTAGCTCACAATATTCAATCACCTTAGGCCACAATATTTTATATTTATTTTAAAACCTTCTCTAAAATATTAATGAAATGTTTCTGACAAAACTTAAAAATATCCGTTGGGAGTCACTTAAATTTGGTCATTAGAAAAGGGTTGTACTTTCAAAGTATCCTAAAAGGTGTTTAGTGGGTTTAGCCCATTATTTCTTACCATTTGCTCAGAGTTAATGAAATTCTGTTTCTATTTTTAAATCAAATAACCTGACCATTGGCTAGAAATATTCCCAATTTATAATCTGAATTTGTTATTTTTTTTTTTGTGAAATAAAAGAGATTTTTATTACCTTTTTATATATGGTTGCAGGGAAAATATCTCGTAGCGCATCTAATTAATCTTTGTATATTCTGATAATGTATATAATAAAGTTTCTTTTTTGTCTTTCATTCACTATTATTAAAATTCCATAGTATTGGGTTTTTTTTATTAAACCCGGTCACTATATATTAGTGATGATCACACAAACTGCGATCACACATATAGATATTTAACATTTAAAGAATATTAAATATTGTGTTTGGAATACTAAAAAGTGAGTTTAAAAGATTATAAACAAAGAAATGTTTTAATTAAGAAAAGAGAGGGAAATAGAATCAAAAAGATTCTTATCTTTTACCCTCCAAAGTCAAGATTTTTTGAAATGAAAATAAGTAAAGTTAGAAATATTGAAATTGTACATTAGAAAAGGCTAGGGCCAGAACTGAAGACACATTATTGGATCAAAGATAATATCCTGATGTATAAAACATGCTATTGGGAAAACCCTTAAAAAATTATAAATACTACAGGAAATTAGATGGTTTATTGAACATTATTCACAAACTATGTGGACATTAAGGCCCCCAGAAAACTGACAGTGCTATCTGCCATCAGTTCTATTGAGAAATGATGTACTCTAGCATACTGACCAAACTTAGAGAGTTCCAGATCTGTGACCAGAGTAATCACCCTAACCAGTCTTACATGGGAATGGTTACTCCAATACTACCTACAAGTCCAAATGAACTTTTGGCAGTGTACTACTATGGACTGTTACCTGCTTTTAACTGCTTTAAGTTACTTTGTGTGATGTATTTTCAAAGTATGTATCACCATGCCTTGTATGGCAGACAGACTCACATAGCACACTCAAAATTCTGCATTCAAAGCAGTTTGTTAAAATAGGGAAACCAAAAACCATTTTTTCAGATCATAGGTCAGCATTTACATTTTTCAGATCATAAGTCAGCATTTACATCTTGACAATGGAGAGAAAGGATGTTCCAACAGGGAGTTAAACATATTTTAACCTCAATGAGGAATCCTCGGCTGAACTGCTTGTTCTGGACCTACTTGGGCAGTAACCATAAAAATTGGGTCAACAAACATCCATAATAGTAAGACATTTAAACCAGAACATAAACAAATCTACAGGTTTTATCCCAGTGAAGTTGCATTTTGGAACATAGGACTCATGGTTCATAAAATGTTATTGCCAGTAGAGAAGGAAATAGCTGATCATGATAGGGATCAAGCCAATGCTAGAAGGTGACTGGAACAGATGGCACAAAAAAGAAATAAAAAAAAGTGAAACATAATGCATACCATTTTCAAACCAGGAAGCAGGTGTGGGTTCACATACTGCACACAAGCAAGTCATCAGAGTGGCAATACAAGAAGTTTTTTCTTCTATATGAAGGGTCTTTCATTATAAAATCGAAATTGGGAGAGAACGCTTTTCTATCAGGAAATGACAAAGGAACCACGGGTCCATTTAACACAAGATTATTAAAGCCATATTGGGGCATAACAACTAAGACATCTAAGGAAAGAGCTAATAGCAAGGCCCAGAGAAGAAGTTCCACTGACAAAAAAATCATTTAAATAGGGTGCTACATTCTAAAGAAGCAAAAATGAGAAACTAGGTACAACCAAGGCACATCAACTTAGACATGAGATCATGTTATTATAAACTTAGAGTTGCAGTGTTATTTGTATTTGAATACATAAATAATGTATGTAATAGGAGTGATCTTTTTGTATCACTCTGCAAGACCGTAGCTTTAGTTATTTTTTTACTTGTTTTTTTTAATGGGTTCTAGGAATATGAAGCTGTGCATATATATATATATATATATATGCTGGTGTCATCATTTACTGTGGACTAGCTAAGACCCTAAGTCCAACCACAGTGAATGCATGTTCTTTTTCATAAACTAAATGATGACCTGCATAAATAGGTATATTAATTTAAGGGAAAATATTTAATAAAAAGAAAAGTTAATGAAATAAAATGTTTGAAAGTTTAACTTTTTATTTATAACTATTTTAAAATATATGATAGCAGAAGTAGATAAGGTAATTTTTTTTTTTAGAAGATAACAGAAAATTTGAAACAATGGGCATTTTTTGCTATTAATAATACTTTAATTAAATACAATTGGAAAAAAGGGTATAAATAAAGAACCTTTCTTTTGTTTCACTCTTACTGCTGCTGAAGCTCTTGCAGAAGAACTTTTATTGTTAAGAATTTCTTTTTCTAGAAGAAGTTTTCTAAAAAAAATTTGTTACACAAAAAAAAATCCACTTGGAAATCCTGCTTGTTGCTGTTACTTGGAGCTGTAGGGTATTTTCTCTATATATATTTACCAGTCGAAATTATCTGTCCACATAATAAGATCTAGCATCTAGGCAAAAATACCTCAAGTCCAATCATGTGCGAGATACATATGTCAGGAACAATCATGAACTCTGCCCTGTATGCCCAGATTCCAGGTTCAATTACTTATGAGCAGCAAATCCGATGATACTAGAATATTTAATTCACCACCGGCCGTCATCGCACATCGGAGAAACAAAGAGACTCAGGGAAAAATCATGACAAATGCGTATATACATTTTAAAGCAGACAAGCACTTATGCTTAACTTTAGTGGGATCTTAAATCATTCCACAAATCATGACATTTAAAATTTAACTAAATCGATTAACTAAAGAATGAGCAATGATCAGATGTTTAATTTTTAAATCATATTTAATAACGAACAAATAGAAATAAAAAATATATACATTTGAATTATATTAAATGGAGATTAGCCTCATATTACAAATAAGTTGTATTGTGCTTACTTGCACTTGAGCCTAAGTATTTACAAATAAGTTATGAAGAATTTTGATGCAGCGTAATGACATTCAATTAATCTAGCACATTTATAAAGCGTACAATTATAATGATTCGCCCAAATTACAAACGAAAACACAACCTTGACTGATCCCAGGATGGGTTACATAATTGTTGGTTAACTAACCGATCAAGCTATTATAAGTTTAAAATATAAGAAAATATAATTTTTAATAAAGATTTATTTACTTTATTTGCATGATGAACTTATATGGAATTATTTCTCAAAATTATATATATAGAGTCTGTTAAGCGACACATCAAAAGTTATTTAGTTTACGAGATATGTTTAGTTAGATCATAACATTAGATACAGATATTTATAGGCTTGAGCTTTTTGAAAAGAGGGGTCTAATATTAAGTGTCACGGTGTTAGCATAATGGCCGAATATCTGCGGATCCAATATTTTGAGGTGCTTTATCATATAAAAGAAAACAGTCTAGCCGACTTGCCACCCCACATTTTGCGGAATCGGCTGACAAAGGGTCCTTGGACGGAGATGCACTGTGCCAAACTTTGCCAGAATTATCCCATACATTGCTCTCGTTACACGAATATATATATATATGGTCCAGGGACATTCATCACCCTTTTTACAACCTGAAATAAAGATGAGACGGCTCAGCTATTCCGATGCACATCTCTAGATAAAGCTTAAAATATGAAGAGTGGCCTATGCTAACAATGCTTTGGGACAGATTAATAACTAGTTAAATATCTATAATTAAGCTTATAACCTATGATGATAACATCAAAGATAATGGTATGATCTTATTTATTAAACGTAGTTTAAAGACATTATTAGAAAAGTATTTTTAATACCAACGAAAGTTTTAAATCCCCTCCCCCCTTTCATTACACTTATTTAGTAAAATTCCACACACATATAGTATGCAATTAAGTCTAAGGTGTGCTTTAAGAAAAATATTCATATATATTTTTAGATGGGCGAGAATAAAAACATAAAAAGTAATATATATATTTAACATATTTGTTTGCATTAATATTGCGCTCTTACAGAGATTATTAACATTATATAAATCGTAAACTAATCAAAGGTAAAACATTATTTCTCCCTCTGTTGTTTATGCAAAAAATATAATAATTAGCAAAACATTTTTTTTTAAAAAAAGTCTCCCAACCTAGCAAGCATTATAGTTTTAAAAGTATAAACAAACTAATTAAAATTAAGTGTTACTCCTATCTAATGCGAGGAGCTAAGATAGCTAAAATAACATGAAACCAATGATGTAAGCATGCTACAAACTATTATTTATAAATAGTAATAAAATCCATGTTTTCTCTTCAGTATTTTTCCCTCCATCTATGCATAAATTTATATAATGTATATATCTTCTGTATTATTACAGCCTACATTCAATAATTCATGAGCATTTTATCAATAACATCTTTTACATTAATAATTAATTCACCAGTATTTGGTTTAACATTAAATGCAATATTAAGTTAAGAAGAAAACAATAATATAATCATACTACAAACTATTATTTATAAATGGTAATGAATTCCATGTTTTTTCTTCAATATTTTTCTTCCTCCATCTATGTGTAAATGTATACAATGTGTATATCTTTTCTATTATATTCTTATATTAAATAATTCATTGGCATATATTTTAATATTGGGTAATTTATCACTATGAAATTTGCACATTTTATTTTTAAATAAAAGTATTCTAAATCCACCCAATTTATGCACAAGAAGAATATTTAATTTGGATCAACAAATTCTCTAATTGATACAGTGTTTTTTGAACTTTTATAATTTATTATAGAGTTGTAATTATATTTTATTGAGGGTGAAGGAAGCATATGCAAATACTTAAACAGGCTTTAACCTGTAACGAATGTGCCTTAAAATTCCTAATAGTCAAGCAATAATATTTTGCTGATAGAAGGACCTCACAAACCATGACACAATATAGTGATTTTTATAAAGATAAGAATGGCATCTTATCTTTAACCTAATTTTCTACTGATATAGGCTAATAAGCATCCTGATTTGGGAGGTGAAGTTGTTGTTCTCTTCACTGTTTAAGTCCACTATTTCTTTTACTAATTAATCTTCATGAAATCTTGTGATTTACAGAGAGTTACAGATCAAAGCCTGTTTAAGTATTTGTATAATTGATTATACTGTATTCTCTCCATAAAGTTAAGACATTTTATTTTGCATAAACTGTCCTCAGAAATAGCAGTCTATTATCAGCTATCAATTTTATTTAATTTAGTTAAACAATGTTTTACTATTACAGATAATTCAGTTATAAGGACATCATCAACATGTCTAAAAATAATTTTTAATTTCTAATTGAAACACCCTTTCTATGATATTCACTTCTTAATATGAAACATATAACTGCATATAACAGCTAAAACAGTGACCCATGAATTTCATCTAGTTTATACAACTGATTTTCAAATGTGGCAGTAAAACTTTGATCAAAAATGTTAATATTTCTTTAACAAATATACGTTTAAACTTGCACACCCTTTTATTATACAAATATTGATCAATCACATGAATATATTCTTTTTTGTATAGATCCATGCAATTCTGAACATCCAAGGTAAATAATTTATCTTCTTCAGCCAAAATCAATTTATCAATCTTTTTGATAAAGACGAAATTGGATATTTATCAAATCCTAATTCATCTTGCAAAAACTTTTTTATGAAAACTGCTGTTTGTTGAAACATGCAAATTCAAAAATTCCACATGAGCCTAATAGGTTGCTGATGGATAAATAGCCAAATATAATGTTTTATTGAATAATTTATTTAAATAAGATTTTTTTGTATAGAGTCAATAAACTTCATTCACATTGTATCAACAGAATAAGTATCCAATAACAGTAAATTTTAATTTTATAATTTGTTTTGATGAACTTTTTTTCTACATTTATTCTTATAGTTAAACACAATCTTCCACTTTCATTCTCTTTACTATATAGCATATTATTAATCTTTTTATACCATGTATCATTATATTTTATATCAGAGATCATAAAGATCTTTTAGACATCACCTCATCAAAAGCATTGTGGATTTAATAGGCACTTTTTATACACCACATCACCAATCTTTCTTATTTTATACATCTTATGTGTGGCCTGTTTTTATATCTTCAGTTAAACTTTTCATTATTATCACCTCTTTTTTCTATATGTCCATCTTGGTTCTATTTCAGAGACTTAATTTTTAAACAATGTCAGTGATATTTTATTGTTTTCTTACCCATATATTTCATTATTGATCTCTTTTTGTTGTTTTTAACACATATCATTCCGTACTTTATACATATGTTAATTTGTTTTACTTTCAAACACATAGGAATATTTTCTTTTAATATTAGGCTATTTCTTGCAAAAACTCTCCATACAAATTTAATTCTATGATTAATTTCATCTATTATTACTATATCTGTATTAATCATGTAGAAGGGAATTAACTTTCAAACATGCCTGTTCGTATTTAAAGTTTTAAATACGGGTACTTTAAATATAAACAGCAGCATGTTTGAAAGTTGATTTCTTTGCATGTGATTACATTTATATGCTGCGCTAAAATATTGATTTATAAATATCTGTATTAATAGTCTGATCAAGAGATTTGTAATAACTAACATTCTTCAATTCGTGATTATTAATTTTTATTTTCCTCCGATGAAAGCAATTGAACAACTTTTTCAGCATTTACCATTGGCTTATTTTATTATTTTTATATATCTCTTGGTCATTTCCAAAAGCTCTGAAACATTATTTGTAACAACAATTGCATTAACAGCAAAATATAAATGGCTTAAATAATCTACATTTATTTTTATCCTCTTAGCTTCATGTTTTAATCCACAAAATATATTTTATAAAACTGCTATAAAATTTTCAGAAGATATATTCTTCAGATATTATAATATTCTGGGTCTATATATTGGTGATCCAAAACTTTAATCAGTGTATGATAATATTCTGGGTCTATATCTTAATGATCCAAAGCTTTAATCAGAATATGATAATATTTTGGGTTTATGTCTTGGTTATCTAAAGTTTTAATTAGGCAATGATAATATTCTGTGACTATGTCTTGATGATGCAATGCTTTAATCAGATTATGATAATATTCTGGCTCCATATATTGATGATCTGAAGCTTTAATCAGAGTATGATTATTTTCTGGGTCTATATCTTGATGACTCAAAGATTTAATAAGAATATGATAATATTCTGGATTTATATCTTGATGATCCAAACCTTTATTCAGACTATGATAATATTATGTTTTTATGTGTTGATGATCAAGCTTTAACCAGAGTATGATAATATTCAGGTTCTATATATTGATGACTTGAAGCTTTAATTAGAGTATGATAATATTCTGGGCTTATATCTTGCTGACCTAAAGCTTTAATCAGAGTGTGATAATACTCCTCTGGACCTCTATCATAATGAACCAAAGTGTTAATAAGAATAGGATAATATTCTGGGTTTATATCTTGATGATTCAAAGCTTTATTCTGACTAGGATATCTTGATGATCCAAAGCTTTAATCTAACTATGATAATATTCTGGGTCTACATTTTAAAAGATTCAAAATATTAACCAGAGTATGATAATAATCTGGTTCTGTATCTTGATGATACAAAGTTTTTATTAGAGTACTATAATATTTTGAGTATTGTATATTTCTTGCTGATACACATCGTTAATCAGAGTATGATAATATTCTAGATCTACATTTTGATAACCCAAAGCTTTAATCACTATAAAAATTCTTTGATAAAGTCTTTTCCCAAAGTACAAATCCAAAAAATAATAACAATTCAATTTTATTCATTCTTCATGTAACTTCCTTTAACACTTAAATGTGGTACATTGTGTAAATCCACTTTTAAATTTAGCCTGATCTTTTGGTTGGTTAAAATCCAAAGTTTGCTGTAGATGAGCAGTAATTATCATAGTAACAAATTGTATAAAACTGATAAGAGACTAATAGATTTATAATTTCTAATATCTTCTTTATCACCTTTCTTGATTATTAATATTACATTCTATTCTTCCAATCATCTTAGTATATTCTTTATGAAGTTTTATAACTTTATTTTTCCTATTGCATTGCCAAATCCATATAATAATAATATCATCTATGTTTTTTATTACTTTTACAATGCTTTTTTAGAACCTAATATGACAGTTTCAATTGCCTCAGCAATCATCTTCAGAACTTCTACTTATATCTCCAAAGCAAAAACTTCATATATATATATATATATATATATATATATATATATATATATATATATATATATATATATATATATATATTACTTGATGCTTTTATGGCAATATCACAGCTAAATTTTTTTAATTATTAGCATAAACATATTTCTACATTTTGTTTTATTTACATCACAAAATAATTATTGAAAACATGTAATCTAGCATAAGAAATTATTATTTATAGAATGTCAATAGAAAATGTGTCTTCTAACTACTCAAACCTATAAAAATAGCTTTCGTCAATATAACAATTTCAGTTACAAATAAGCAAGGGTTTCTTTTTACTTCTAATGAAAATCAAAACAAAAAAATATATTATTGGGTACTAGATAAAAGGTATTTAGTCTTAGGATTGTTGATGATAATTTTGATGATAATTAATGGTTTCTTAGTATCATCATAGCTAAATATATCTTCAGATATTTACATGAAAATATTCCCATACTTTATTTTGTTTATATATATAGTACCTGAAATGTTAAAATTTTTTTAGCTATGCTCTCTGCACAAACTAGCTGTTTTGAGATACAGACTCTAATAGATTTATTCCCAGAGGGTGTAGCTGAAAATTGCATAATGTTTGAGGTAATTTGATATTTAGAAATTTATTTCAGATCAAGTGATATGCAGTGGAATTGTTTTTGTATATATATATATATACAATTCCACTGCATATATATGTATTGTATATATATATATATATATATATATATATTCAAAACAATACAATAATTAATACAGTAAAAAATATTTTAAAAACAAATATATACCACAATTTAATAAAAGTATTTTCAACTATCTATGTAGTCATTATCATTTATTATAAATGCAAAATTAAAGAAGCTATGTTAATAAAAAGTGAAAAGCAACATTCAATAAATAGACAGGCTGCCAATATAAAAATTAATGAATTGTGGGAAAATTGATGTATGACATATTTCTTTTTGTTTGCATTTGTAACTTTTTTTGTAATACAATTTGAATCTAGTTGATAACGACTACATAGATAGTTGAAAGTACTTCTATTAAATTGTTGTATATATTTGTTTTTAACATATTTTTTTACTGTATTAATTATTGTATTGTTTTGAATAATTATATATATATATATTATTATAATTGGAATACAGACATTGATTAATAATATATATATATATATATATATATATATATATTATATATATTGTAACTAAGTGAAGTTTCACTTGTTTCCAATAAGTGATCAGGGTTATCTTAACTGAACCTTTTGCTGAGATTTTCTAATTTTTTTAAAAAAAAAAATAATGATAAAAATGAAAATTAACTTAGTTAATGAATATATGGGATAATCTTACATAATATATGTGAATTATTTTTAATAAGGGATGCTAGACAATAATTTGAATTAAAAGAAATATCAGAAATAGTTGGGAAATGATAAATCATATTTAATGTTTTTAAAGTAACTATTGTATAATTCATTTTAATGTCTAAATGATAGTAATGAGATATTATAAATAAGTTGGAATGAATAGTAATAAATTTAAAAAAAAAAGGAATCTGTAAGTTTTATTAAAACAATGTAACAGTATTTATTAGATGTAAGTTAGTAGCATTCCACTTATAAAATTATTTTAATTTAAATATTTGGTAATATTTTTAGTTTTGTAATTTTAAAAGAATAACTTTTAAACAATGGGTGAGCTCATATTTATAGATTATCCATATACGGAAGTGTGTGTGTGTGCAAGAAAGATACATAAACATAAAAAGAAAATAAAAATAAAAAATATTTTCATTCTAATATTTATAAATAAATAAATAAATAAATGGATGGATATAAATTTATGGAAGAAATATTTAAAAATTAATAAAGAGGGATAATTCTGAATTTTATATTTATTACTATTATGTTTAAAAAAATATTATTTAAAAAAATAATAAGTAATATTTGTTAAACAATGAATTTTTGACTTTGTAGCTGTGAGTCACGTGATTTGGTATCATTAGAAATTGCGTTAGTAAATCGACTTTACAGCTGATCTGTCAAAAGTAGTAAGGTTTAATAAAAAATAATTTTATTGGCTTACAAGCCAACTAATATAAGTAATGGGTGTATTAAATAATATCAGATATAAAAGAAAAATCTGAATTCACCAGGGGGCTGATTTTTTGTTTTGTATTACTGCAAGTAGCGAAATCCAAGTGTCTTATTTAATAAAAAAAAAATTGTATTTTTTTTTTTAAATTATTATTTATTTAAAGTATAATATTTAAAATCATCTTGCAGTGATGACGGGCTGAAGAGAAAGGTAACTATCCTGATATTAAATATCAACCAGAACAATAAGATTATAGTGAGAAAATGTTTGGAATAAAGCTAGCTTCTGTTATATTGTATGCATTTGATTTAGTCGTTTTCCTTTATTTGAAAGTAAAATTAAAGAACAAATTAATAATGATTTACTTATATAAATATTCAATGGCACTAAAATATTTTGACAATAAAATGCTAAATACCTATCTTATTAAATTAAAAGTATATGTAAAAAGAAGAAAAAAGACATTTTTAAGTTTAAAAACATTATAATGAAGCTACATTTGGTTCAAGTGAACTAATAAGGAACGATTTTTTTTTTGTTCTAAAGAAAGTTATTATTTATACCTTGACATAAATGGAAAGGATTTGAATAGCTGAAAGCAAACAGATAAAATTGTATTTTAAATAATAATTCTTAATTTAACCAGTAATAAAAGAAAATTATTCGGAGACAAAACTTCAAAGTAATCGGCAAAATATCAGTAATGAACTTATATTAGTCAAGTACATAGTAAATCATTCGGCTACATTTGACATTATTTATAAATAAATTTATGACAGTTAATTTTAGCTATAAACTGAGAAACGTCTTGAATTACATATATTAAAAGAAGGCTACTCTTATGTTTAAAATAATCAAAGAAAATTTGTTTAAAGTAAAACACGTCATGAAATATTATTATATAAAAAATATGTTTAAAAAAAATAGCTATATTTTAAAGGATGCGTTTTCCTAAAAGAGGACAAAGAAATTCAGATAAATAAATCTATATTATTATATGCATTTCAAAACCCAAGGATCCTATAAATAAAAATAATGTGCTCAGCTGAAGAATTTTTTTTATGCTGGCTTATTTTCATTATTTAAGTTTTTAAAATTGTTTTAAAAAAAATGAAAGCATTATTAAGGAATTCTTGACATTTTCATTTGAAAATCATTGCCATATATTTTATAAGTGTTCGGACTGAAGCTTCAAACTTGGATAAATAAAATAGCTTAAAGAGTTTGTCTACATATATAAAATAGAAAACCATTCTGGAGCGGAAATATGAATTTACGTTCCTGTATTATTATTATTATTATTATTATTATTATTATTATTATTATTATTATTATTATTATTATTATTATTATTATTATTATTATTATTATTATTATTATTATTATTATTATTATTATTATTATTATTATTATTATTATTATTATTATTATTATTATTATTATTATTATTATTATTATTATTATTATTATTATTATTATTATTATTATTATTATTATTATTATTATTATTATTATTATTATTATTATTATTATTATTATTATTATTATTATTATTATTATTATTATTATTATTATTATTATTATTATTATTATTATTATTATTATTATTATTATTATTATTATTATTATTATTATTATTATTATTATTATTATTATTATTATTATTATTATTATTATTATTATTATTATTATTATTATTATTATTATTATTATTATTATTATTATTATTATTATTATTATTATTATTATTATTATTATTATTATTATTATTATTATTATTATTATTATTATTATTATTATTATTATTATTATTATTATTATTATTATTATTATTTTATTGTTTGTTTTATCGGTTTAAAAAAAATGAAACCATAAAAATATTTATGCTGGATATTTTGTGTAACATTTTTTTTGCATAAATATTTCAGGTAAATAAGTTATGATTTTAAAGCTTAATGGGTATAAGAATGAGCAATTATTTTACCATTTTTCAGGTACATTTTATTATCATATTTATTAAGCACTTCACAAGGTAGTTTATTTGATAATTCGTTTACAAAGAATTAAATATCACAGTATTAGTTTATTATAGGGGTATTTCACTCAGTTTCATATTAAATCTACTAAAGAAGTTTATCAGAGAGTATCCATTCATTTGTTTTATGAATATTACATGATTAATAATTGCAAATATTTTTATATGCATTGAGAATTAATATTTACATATTTAATTTGCAATCAAAAGTCCACTAGTTATTGAATATTTTATTATGTGTGCATTGTGCCTTGCCTAGAATTTTATATGCCTTTAATTTTAAAGTATTTATCATAATAGTCACTTGACAGTTTGCTTTGTTGGTTCTTACATTAAATATACTTTTTTTTGTCCTTCAAGCTCTTTTAACTTTCTCCTCCCTGTCATGTAAAACAACAATAAAAATAATAATAATAATAGACTTTTTATAATCCAAGAAAATCTAATAAAAATGTTATCCATCCTTGATTGGAAGATATTTATACAGTCTATTTCTGCAAATATTCACCAAGGATAGGTACAATTAATGTGATATCACTTAAAATTTTTATGTGGGTAGGTTAACCATTCTTTCTGTGAACATGATTTACATCTTCAGCAAGATATGCATCATTTGTGGTCACTTTTCATAAGTGCATAATTTGGCATAAACAAACATCTTTCCATTTTAATATTATATTCTGGCAATGTACACATAAAATAAACAGATGAATCTAAGTTTTAAAATATAAAAAGTCATTTATTTCTGGTATAATAATGTTCTGCTTTATTATCCATTTTTTCCTTCTTTGTAATTAAGTTATTTATAGTAATTAATATGGCAGGTTTTTTAAATATATTCAAATATTTGTTTGTTCAATATAACTTTCAGTAAAATAATTATGTCCTTTATAACAGTTATCTTTTAAAAAAAAAAATACTTCACTTCCAAGAGTTAAAACATAATTCACTTCAATGGTAAATATTTCTTCTTTTAAAATATTACAATTCTTTTAAAATAAAGTCAATAAAATATTAAAAAGAAAGAGAGTGATATATCTATAGCCTCATTTCAAATATCTTATAGAATTAAAAGGTAAATTATATTTTAATCTTCTCTGATATTATTTTTCTTGAATAATATTTTTAAAAGCTTTCAAATTTATAATTGCAGATATCTCCACTATATGACACATACTTCTAAATAATATCTGCTTGCAATTCTGAAATATTCTGCAAAAATAAATAGATGAATTTTTATATTGCATGGGAAAAATTGTGCTTCTATAACTCTTTGGTCTTTCATATTGAATCTTCTCATACTAATAATAGATTTCTGTTCCATGGTTTACTAATGAATTTTAATTAAGCTTTCAAATAGTGACCGGCAGGAAATAGATTAAGTTACTTATACATTTTTAGTTGTACTAAATATTAATTTAATCCTTTTGTCTTTTATAACAGAAAGTTATATTAAAATTTAAAAATGTTTGACTGTTAATAAACTGATGCTACTTCACAAAAAAATAATAATTTTAAAACAATAATCAACAATAATGAGAACAATAATAATAGTAACAATAGTAACCAATAATTTTAATTACACATAGTTTTTATCCCTGCTGTTAAAACAATTTCTCACCTGATCGTAGACTCATTTACATATTTGACAATTATGTACTTTTAAAAATCACAAATAAAATTATGAAGCATCATTTTAATTAATAATACAAAAAATATTTAATTCTCAATTAATTTATATTTATATTTAAACCAACCAAATATTTTAAAAATGACATATTTTAATATTTTTTTACTAATTTAACAAACATTTAATTCAAATGTATCCATTTTTAGTTTATCTTTACTAATTTCAAATATCTTTAAAAGCTAATTAAATAATATTCTATGCCTCAATTTTAGTAACAATTTTAGAAAGTAATTTAAAAACTTTCTTTTAAAAATGTTGCAAGCATCACACACACATATCAATCATGTGATCTAATTTTCTAGACAAATGTAGCATTTTTTTTAATTTATTGTCTGCAAACAACTAAATAAATATTTAATTACAAAAAATATTATGTATAATAAATTATTAAATGCAATAATAAAAATTTAGAATAATAAATTTTGACATTTTATAACATTACTAAAATTAAAACATTTTGATACACCTTACGAATCAAAACTTTAATAAATAATTTAATATAATTTAAACATAATTTAGAAGATAAGTTTAATAACTTATTTGAATATATTAAACATTATATTAAAAATTAAGGGTTTTTTTAAATACAACTAAGACCAGTCAGTCTAAACATACAATATTAACTTATTATGCTTTCTTATTATTATCTTAATTTTTAAAATAGCATTAACATATTTTTTAACCACTTATAAATTCATATTAACAAAATTTAAGTCCCTATAAACATTATGACAATTATAGTACTTACATTTATCATAATTTAATTTTTTTTAAGAAATTAGCTTTTTAGCACATTCACCCCTAATGAAAAGGGTACTATATATATATATATATATGAATGAGGCTACATATGCAAATGTATATTTATATTTTCACACATTATTGAAAAGTAATACAATGTTAAATTAATCATGCCATTATAGTAGGTGAGACATACCCCCACTAACTGTCTGATAATTGATCAATAACTAATGAGTGTGTGTTTTATTTACAACATTTAATATTCAATTTTATTTACTAATACAGATATCAAATATAATTTAAATAGAAATAATTTAGACCCTAAGAACATGTGCTGTAATGCTGTTATAATAGGTCAACCATGTTTTGTTGGGTATGGAGGACACTCAAACCAAAGCACAAGATAGAGATTTTTGAAAAGATAAGAGTGGCAGTCTCATCATTTATAACTAAATTTAGTTATGTAGGCCAATCTAATAAACCTTAGTTTGAGAATGTAAAGATATTTCTCTATTCACTTTACATCCATTAATTTTTTTCTATATATTATCCATGAAATTTTTCAATTTGCTACATGTTAATATTATGAACTATTAGAAATTATGTAATTTTTCATATTATTTATTAGCACATAGTAGATATTGTATGTAATTTTAAAAAAAGGGGTTTCCATCCTAAGGACATGCACTGTAATGTTAGTAGCTTAACTATCTCTTTGAATACTGTAGATATTCTCAAACCAGAGTTTAAGATAGAGACTTTTGAAAAGCTAAGAATCTTTTGTAGCTAAATTTACTTATATAGACCAAACTAAAACATCTTAGTTTGAAAGCATGAAGATGTTTATTTATTTTACATCCATTAATTTTTTTCTATACATTAATGTTTGCACAAAGATTCAACGTACTAGATGTTAATATTGGAAACTATTAGAAAGTATAGTTTGAGAGTATCCTCAGTATTCAATAAAACTAATATAATATTAATATCATCAGCTTTCTTTATTATTTTTTGCAATGCTTTTTTACAACCCACTAGATAGTTTTGCTTGCCCAAGCAATCTTCTGCAGAGCTATAGCAAACACAATACAAATGTATATGAACATATAATTTTACATTTACTAAGGCAATAAACCTCAAGAGTGTATGCTTGAAAATGTGAAGGTAGGGACTTTTACAAGTCTCAACCACAGGCTTACACTTTGGAAGAAAAGCATAAGCTTGTGGTTAAGACCTGTAGAGGTCCCTACCTTTGCCTTTTCAAGTGCACATTCTTGAGGTTTATTGCCTTAGTAAATATTACTTACGTAATCAATGGTCAATCATTTATATGCCTACATATATCTGTATATACCTGTCTACATAATTATTACCTTTCTATATATTATACATTTTACCTCTTTTTATATTCTATATTTATCAATTAATACTTCTTATAATCATATATATTCTAACCTTGCCATCTGCATCTCACTTCCTAGAAGTATATTATAAAATAAAATGGGTTAGCTCAGTTACAAATTACGTTTGGTTAAATGCAAATAATTAATAAATAAAATATTCTACATTAATATTAAATGTTCTACTAGCTCAAATTTAAAATAAGAATAAGGTTAAGTTTATAAAATAAATCAATTAATATTTAATATTTCATGAGACTTGAAAGTGAAAATACAGATGACAAGAAAGATTACACTGAACCAATATCCCACAGGATACCACCTCAGTGGCATAAGAACACTATCCCCCCTATTACTGTCTAAAATAAATAAACTTATAGTATTCTTACGACTTTAATAACTCCTACTCATTAAGATTAAACTGATAATTAAATCTTAATCTTTTATTTATAATAATTTAACTCAATAAAATCACAGGTTCAGAAAATTATTCTAAGTTAATTAAAATTACTGTAGTAAAACATGAGAAGGAATTTTTGTCATACTCCACTACACTTAACTAATAATAATAATAATAATAGATAATAATAATACTCTTCATTGGATGGACTAATTTTATGTATCTTTTCTTCACTATAATTTATTACTACTATAATAAAATAATAAAATAATATAATTTTTTATCTTCAGATAATAAGAATGTAATAAATATGTGGTAGTATTAGATAATCTGAAAATATATGTGTGGCAATTAATAGCACATAATTCGATGTACTATTTTGATAACTAATTTATGACCATAAGATAATGTAAAAATATGATTACTTAATTAAATGAATACCAAGACAATATTCAAATTCTTAAAATAATTCTTTATTTATCTCTGTGCAAAATTATATGTTTGTTTCTATTATTCTGTCAGTATCATGCATTTGAATGGAAAAGAAACAGTCTTAACACACAAAATTTTGAAAAACAAATTTTAACAAAGTTTTATTATAACAATTAAATAAAATAACAATTTATTTACAATATTTACATTGGATATCCTTAATTTACATTGTTCTACATTTTATATTATTTAGTTATTAAAAACAATCTAGAATTTATTTAAGTCTTCATTCTGACTTAAAATAATAATAATAAAACAATACAATTTTATTTATCTTTTTGAGATCAATCTTATGATAAAATTACATTTTATTATACTAATTTTACTATATCATATCTTGAAATATTATTTTACTATGCTTCCTTTTATTAAACATCTGTTGAAACATAGTACAGAAAACAAAATAATAATAATAATTGAGAGCATGGATATTTTTCACTAGACAATTCCATTTTGCAATGTTAAAAGATATATAAAAAAATATCTACTGATAATTTATTACTAAATTGTGTGGATATTATTGTTCACTACACAATCACTATTATACATATCCCATTTAATATTACACTAATACTATATAGTTGTAATCACTGATATATTCCCTATTATTTAATAAATATAAAATTGTATTTATGCTTATTGTTTATATCATTTTACTTTATAACATTGTATTTTAAAAATATGCAATACTCATTTAAAATGAAATAAAATATTGAAAAGTTATTTAATATTTTAAAAGCAACTTTGCTTTACATATTTACTCCTGAAGTTTATTTTATTTTCAAAATAAAATCTAACAACATATTTTATGATTCTTTTTCTTTTTAGATCCTTTGAATTTTCAAGTCCAATTTGCATAAACTATACTTCTTCTTACAAGTAAATAAACTTATCTCATTCAAACGATAGCATATCTTAAACTCTAAATTATCTATTATTTCTTTTAAAATATACCATACTGTACAATGTAGTTACATTGGAAATCTAGATAGTGAATAGATGAGTAGGCAAGGAAAGCAAAACTAGAGTATAACTCATAGCACATATCAGAGAAAAATACCATGGCACAGTGAATCTATAAGAAATAGAGGGATGACCTATTCTGTCTAATGCCCTCCAATAATACTATCAATGATGTTAAAACTATTCCTTCAGCTTTATTAAAACATCAATACTTAAAGAAAATAGACACTGTCCAAAATAAATATATCAGTCACAGGGCATTGTTAACTGTACTGTATATCCACTAAGATTATAAAATATTATTCATATTCCCTTATTACATCCTACCATAATATCATCTCCTGGGTTCATGTTCACCATATTACTACCAAGCCACTATCTTATCATTATTTCCTAAAAGATTTATCAAATCTTACATCGACAAAAAAAATTAACTTGCATATTCAAAATAATAAACAAAATTCATTTATGATTAGAGCGATCTTACTAATCCACAATAAAAGTTTGTTTTACTTTCTTATTCTATATTCTAAAAACATACAAACTTGTCATATGAATCCTTGGAACATCCAATAATATGAAAGTTTTTAAAAGAATCACAAAAATATTTGCTATCATATTGTGTTATATTACTAATATAAAATTATAGTATGCATATTCCCAAAATAAATCCTAATCTTATAATTTTAAAGGGTTGTATAAATGTGTTCACATATAATTTAACATTTATGCTTTCATACATTATAATTCATAGGCAATCTGCAAAAAAGAAAAAACAAAATATACATCATAAAATATATCAATATTCATTAACTATTACCAAGTGATATTGACTTGTAGTCACCTTTGCAGTCTTCTTTTCCCATCAATAAAATACAACATTGCATACAAGAAATAAAATACATCCATACTTTTATTTAAAATGTTTTTATTTAAATTATTAAATTATTCTACTATAAGATTCTAATATTATCAATAAATTAATATTCATGTTCTTACTCTTATAAAAATAATATTACATTTTTAAAAATAAATGAGTCAAACTATATTTACTTATTCTTCAGCAGAGACGAAATTTTCTTTATAAAGTTCAAAAATGTTTTTATTTTTTTGAGAGTTTTTTTTTTTAAATGTTCTCTTCAAGAGTAATTCTATAACTCCTCCATTGCTACGATGACGAACAAAATAAAATGTTTTCTGCGGTGAGTATTGTACTCCTTCCGGTATGTAAACCTCAGATTTAAAAAATGAATAATAAAAAATATTATGACGTCTTAAAAATCTTGAAAAATTAAATAAAATAATCATCAATCCATCCTGGAAAAGTTTACAGAATAATAATTTATGTTTTTATTGTCCAGAATAATGACTATTAAAAACAATAAAATCATAACTTTTAAAATAATTCCATGAAGTTACTATCCTACAATATTCTATGTTGACATGGTGATGCATCATTTCCTTTTGGCTTAGCTTGAACTATCTGGATAAATTATTTGTACAATATTAAATATTTCCATAATTCCATACTTTATTTACTCATGTATTCCTTTTCTCTATATGTTTCTTCTTTAATAAAATTTATTGCTACTTATTATCTATTTTCAGCAGTTTCCTTATTATCTTAAAAATTCAGTTTTTTTAAAAACAATATTATAAAATGCATATAACCCTTTATTCCTCAGGTTTTTATAACATACACTTTTGTAAATATTTCCATCAGTCTTTACTTAAGATAATTTCTTGAAAATTTTTATAATGTTTCCTTCAAAAAGGATATGACATTTATTTCTATAGCATTGTTTCCATAAATTATTATAAACTATACTTGTTATGTTACTTATTAACCTTGGACAAGTCTATCTTGCTGTTATATAAAATAATGTGTTTTTTACCTTTAATCGGCAAATGGCTTTTCTATTAAGCTTCTTGTACAATGTCCATAATAATAATTTATATACTGGAATAGTCCTTTTATTTAATATTATTAATATTACATTCATAATTATTATATTTGTCTTTAAAATTTCCATTAAATACGTTTTACTTATCAGCATTTTCATATTATTATTGTGAAGTACATTAAGTTTCAGATGAGTACTCCTGGCAAAAAACTTTAAAAATTAGCAATACATATTAAAATGAAGTTATTAAATATATTTTATATTTACACTCTTTTTGCAAATACTTTATAATAAATGTCCTATTAGTTTTGCAAATAAATTGTATGAGAGCACTAAAAAATTGACTAAAATAATAAAATTTAAAATTACTATCTCCTCGATAGCTTCTAATACTGATCACTAATACATTTAATCATTCTTGATACCCCCCATGCAATCAGTATTTATATCGTAGAAAACACCTCATCCTATTGGTTGATTCTTACTTTTCATTCGATACCAAATTTGCATAATGTTACAGTTTTACACAATTAAATTTCAAAATAAAAAAATATGACATATTATAGCTTTAAAATATTATTTTAAAATATTAATCTTGAATCAATTATTACTTTACCAAATCAATTAAATATCTTTAAACAACTTTTTAAAAACAATATTTAAAAAATTTATCCCACTCTTAATATTTAATACATCTAGTTTATTTTAAAACAAAATATTTAAAGTTTTATTAGCTGTCTTCGTTTCATAATATTATTTAAAACATTTAATACGACTAATTTAATATTTGCTTTTATGATAGGTAATAATAATATCCAATTCTATATTGCAATTTTAACCATACTTTAAACTTTACTAATCTAAATACTAACAAGCATGTGTGTATAACCATAATTTATACAAGTCACATGACTGATATAACCTAGACAGATTAACCAATTTTCTGTCTGGGAATAATAATAATCCGCTACACTTATTGTATTAAATAAAATAATATAATTATATAAAATTTAGAAGAGGAATTTAGAAAATATAGAATTAAATACAACTTACATTAACATAAAACTTACTTTCAAAATATATGTTATTAATTATAATTATTAAATATAATTTTTAAAAATAAATATAACATTTATTTAGCTATAAGTTTTAGACTGCTAAATTGAGCTTTTTAGACATACTTTAAATATTTATAGCTGCATTATTTATTCTGGCCAGCTTTTGCAACCATATGTAATAATATTTTTAGCTTTACTTAACTATTTTAAGGTTATTCATTATAGTTTTATGCATTACGTCTTTCATTTAGCTTCAAATTGTATCTTTAAGATATTATTAATATAATATAACTAACACATCAAGAGAACATATTCTAAAATTTAAAATTTTTAATAATTTTCCTCAATGAGCTGATTCTAACCTATAGAAAAGGGCACAATATATATATATATAATTTTTATTTCATTTATTTTTTACTTTTACTCTTATTAATATTTTTTAATAAGAAAGATAAAGTATTCAGTAAGACATTGTTGAGCTATTCCAATAACCTTACAGCACATGTGTTTAGGGTGCAAATCTCTTCTGTTTAAATAACATTTACTATTTAAATTATCTATTTAACGTTATCACAGTTAATTTTTAATACTTTCAATTTGTAAAATAATTAATATATATATATCTTTTTTTGTAGAGAAAGAAGTGCAAAGATAGAAGTAGGTTTAAAAGATGTCAGTGATCCCAATAAAGCTATACTTCTTATTAAAAAATAAATCAAAGTGTTATATATAACAAAGAGACAGTCATTATCCGCATACATATCCATGTCTGTATATAATTAAAGACAAAAAAAGTTTTAATTGAAAAAATAAAGATTCTATATTTAATATTACTTTGAAGTTGAAGATTACTTCTTACCGCACGAAAAATAAGAATAGATACATAAACTCTACAGCGGTGCCTTTGATCCTAAAACCTATTTTCCGTCAACAAATGAGTTGTTAGCGAGAGGTCATTGCAGCCGCCTTGCAAGCAAATAGTTGGTTGCAGATGGTTGTTGGTTCGCCTCTCGGACGATGCTATGACATATGAGAAAAAAATATCAAAAATATTTTATTCAAATATTAAACTTTGTGACAATATGTTGAATTATTTCAATCATATGTCGTTTATTGTTGAACGTCTAGAAAATTTTAAACTTTACTTAAACTTTTCAAATGCAAATAACTATTAGTAATAACACACAAATAGATAACATTTTGAATAGTATTATTCTCTGCTTTTCTTCAGGTGTTGCTGGCCTGCCCATTGACAATTCTTGCATTGGAATAGAACATATCTTTAGATTCTTGAATATTATATTTCAAGCAACGCTGCGACCAACGGAGCTACACTGGCCTGATCAGTCAGAATATTACCATAGGCATTGAACTTATACCACCTTTATATTCTTGAATATTGAATTTTAAGTCAACATCCTAACCAGTTGAGGTAAAGATGGATGTTTTATTCATATGCTAGTATTGTTGCTGGTCAGCCCAGAAACACAAAAAAAGTGGAGAATATTACCACTTGAAATGTGAAATTTACTAATCTGTGTTTTAATACATTATACAGGCTTAAACCTGCATTTATATATATATAATATATGCAGGGTTCGAACTCAGGCTTTCACACGGACCTGCACTCTCAGTGCCATCTCATATTGCTGACCCACCTGATCATACAGATGTTGAAAAGACGAATAATCACCAATATACGTATTTCATGCTAAACCAGCAATCATCAGTTGGTCTAGATTACTATCCTCACACATATATATATCATTGCTCAGCTTTATATTAAGATAGCCAATCTTCATACTTTAATGGACAGGCTTTAAACTATTCCAACTCATAACTGTTTAGTCTCATTGAAAATCTGATGGTGGAACGTTCAAAGCCCTTGTTAGTGTTTTGTAAAATAATATAGGCGCTATTGCACCTGACCGCAAAGCTACTTTTTACTTAAAAACAAAATAAAATATATTATTCTGCAAACTCTTTCAAGGGACATGCTCTCATCTTCCTAGCTCGGAGTGAAGTAATTATATGCAAATTATGCAAAGTTCAAAGGTTAATTACTCCATTTCTTTGAAATCGCGAAGCATGTGTCCTTGCGGTTGATGTCATAGCAATCAATGGCAATGAAGCAGGTCTCTTTAACTTTTCTTTTTACATCGAGCCTTTCTTTGCAGACCAGGTTGACATCTTTTGGATCACACTGGTGTCTTGTTAGTGTCTGATGAAGTGCAAAAATGGAATCCACGTGATGGATCTGACTGAGCTTTGGTATATGCATAATTGTGTTGTATTAATCTGGTTTCTATTGCTGCCTTGGTTTCTCCGTAATATGAGGCTCCACAATTTGCAAGAGTACATGCAATATTATAAATGGCTTGGGGTGTTTGAGCCAGTGTTAGCTTATCTTTTGTATTGTTAAATAATCTGTTAGAACTGGGGGGGGGGGGGGGGATGAAAAGTTAATTGAAACTGTCTGTTAAAAATTGTATAAAATTTATTATGCAAATTAGGAATTTATGGCGGCAGCAGCTTGTGTGTATCCAAATTGGTGTATTGTTGGTGACTTTATTGTTGAAATGTATGATCCTTCTGTCAATCAGCCCATGTTTGAACCCCATCTTCAGTAAGTCTTCACTGTATATTAGATTTGTCTTCTTGTCTGCTTCTAATTTACACAGCTGTTGGTTCCTGTGTGGAAAAGATGTTATCCCAGCTAATTTATGGCTGGTGGGCGTAATGGAACTGGGTTGGATATGGCCTCTTATTCCAGATTAATACAACACAAATATGCATATATCAAAGCTCAGTCAGATCCATCATGTTATTCTATTTTTGCACTTTCATCAGACACTAACAGGACACCAGTATGAACCACAAGATGTCAACCTGGTCTGCAAAGAAACGCACGATGTAAAAAGAAAAGTTAAGGAGGCCTGCTCCTTTGCGATTGATTGCATTGTCATCAACCGCTGCTTCGCGATCTCAAAGAAATGGCGTAATTAACCTTTGAACTTTGCATAATTTGCATATAATTACTTCACTCACAGCTATGAAGATGAAAGCGCTTGCAGAATAATATATTTTATTTTGTTTTTAAGTAAAAAGTAGCTTTGCGGGCAGGTACAATAGCGCCTATATTATTTTACAAATATATTTTCGCACGCAAAGTTTTTGATTTAGGTTTGAATTATAATCTTGTTTTCTATTTGTGTGTGATTACTAACAGTTCATTGCATTAAAAAGATTGAATAAATTTTTTAGGCGATCAACATTTAATGGTAGATTATGGAAATAATCTAATATGTTATTACATCTAAAATACCTGTCTATGATCTTCAGTGTTAGCCACCTTAATTTAATTCTCATTTTAGCTTCACCTTTAACTGCCTGTCAGTGCGTATGATGTATTACTGTTCGTTTAAGGGAAGTTTAAGTATATGTTATTTTTATATCAACACAAACCTTCAGGAAAATAGTAAGTACTCAGTATGGACCTGATGCTTTGATAAAGTTTAGACCTTATGAAAAATTGTCTAAACCTGTCCAAGTAGAAAATCATGCAAATATGAAACATATCTCTAATTTACGGTATAATGTGATAACTATATATTTTTTTTGCATTTGCAGTCAACCTATCACAATCTCTTGGATCTTTAGCTGTAATTATTGCTCATTAAATATTCTTTTACCAACCAACTTGGGATGACAAATACTTTGGTTATTTATAGACTACTTGAATTGAAACACTTGATAAAATCCATTCCAGGGTTCATTCAGCTCTATTTTGAATTTTGGATTGTAGGCACAACAAGGGAATATCTTAAATATATGTATTTTTGTTTTTTAAGTGAGTTTTTGTGTAAACTAGAAATGTTGTTTTCGATTCAAATAAATGTGAAGTTTTAAAGTTTTTTTTAAAAAAAACACAAATGTTGTTGTGTTTTGTGTAAATATGTTTATGGAAATTTAACTAAGTTTTGTACTACATAAAAGTAAGGAAAATATATTATAGAAATATATATTAGTTCGCTAATTGATAAGGATTTAATTATTGATTAAATTTATGTATTTGCGATAAGAACATTACGTTCGATGAATGCCAAAAAATATTTGCTAATTACAATTATTTTTTGATACAATACTAATTAAAAACGTAAAGAGGAAATCAAGACCGATAACATCAAGGATGAACCTTGGATTGCCGGAAGCCAACTGAGGGGACTATAAATAGTTTGAGCAACAAAGTGCATTGTTCTTTTTCTAGTGAATTTAACGAGAGAACGGTTGCAGAGAGATTTAAGTGACAGTAGCTGAAAGAAGCTTGTGAAAATGCAGCGCTCTGTTGTAAAGCCAATGTGTTCACGAGCAGCAGCTAAACAAGGCTAAAGGGTTTGGGCAACCGAGGCCAGAGGAAACCATCTAGAAAGCAGTAAGTGCGTCGTAGGACGTGAACTAAAAGTGATCTATATATATACACTGTGTTGTGTGTGTAGCAATAACTTTTCTGTATTATCATTTATTGTTTTATTTGTTGGTATTCGGAGTGCATGAATTTTAAATACACAATACATGTTACACTTTTAAAAATTTAGATACATGCAAGAGTTTTGTACCAAATATTGAACACTCATGTGATACTTTATGAAGATAATAAATATTTAAGCAGTTTGTCATTTAGAGGAGAGAGAGGAATTCAATGTTATTTAAAAACTGGCAGTGAAAGATTGGTCTGTGATTCTCCATCTTTATTCTTGGGGATCCGCCATTGCACCACTGTACTAAAAATGGAGGATATATGATAGTTCATAATACAATAAAAGATCATTGGTGAAACAAAAAAATGTTGCATTCTAAATGTTATATAAACCTTAGAACCCAGCCTAGAGAAATCATTAATCCATTTTTTATTAAGAAATTTCACATTATAAATTATATGAAGTTTCTATAAACTTGCAATCTTATCCCAATCAGGAAGTTCATGTTAAGGCTGTAAGCGTAAAAGTAGAACAAAAAGAGAAGTTAACAACCTGCACAAAACCGTTGTAATCTAAGGACTGCTAAAATATAATAAACTGTACTAATATGAGGTAATTTAAGGGACTATGTTAGTTTTTAATTCCATCATAAATAATCAAACTTATGTATCATAGGATAATGATAACACAAATGTAATGTTAATAATCTTTGATTTTTTATATCTTAATTTCATGTTATAAATGCTTTTTGTTTACTATAATAATAAAAGAACTAAGTTACAAGCCTCTATGAGTCCAACCTTATTTATGCAATTTCAGCTGAGTTTAACCCCCCTCCCCTCGAGAGCACTGCAGATAGCACAGTTGAACAGGATAATGGAGGTCATCATTTTGTAAACAAAAGAGAGAAAATAAAAAGCACTTTTGAATAGCTCATATGAACATGGCTTTTCCTTTGCAAAATATCCTAAAATTTGATATTGGAAATCCAGCCGGCTGTACACTCTATGTGGAACAATTGGAATGATACATGAGGCTGAATAAAATCAAAGATGACAAACTAAATTCTCAATATTATTATTATTCACTGGAACAGATTTATTGCAAATTGCCAAACAATTACTGGTCAATAAAACTCCAGAACAGTTATCATACACAGTATTAGGGGAAAAACTTACTGCATATTTTCACCCTGCAGTTACAAAAAGAGCCACACACCTACAGTTTACAATGCAAAAACAGAATTCACAGGAAACTTACTCTGAGTATAATATTGCATTGCAAAAATTGGCTTAAGACTGTTTATTTCCTGATCTTGACAACATGCTCTTAGATCAATTTCTCTATGGCATGATCAACCATAGTTTGAGAAAATTATTGATCAGTGAAATAGACATCGATTACAACACTGCAATTACTAAATGTATTGCTCATGATGGTAACAAACGTGATGGAATTCCAAGCTGGAACTAAGGAAGCAAATATTGCTGTAATCGTATGTAAAATAGACACATTGGAAAAATCATCACAAACTCTGAGAGAGGATTTTATTTGTTTTTGTTGTGGCATAATGGAACACACAATAAGAGTGTGCAATTTCAAAAACTAAAAATGCCATATTTGTAGCATAAAAGACCAGAAGGCAAGCATTTCCTGAAAGAATATAACAATCAACAACAGTCACATGTAAAATTTAACTGGAACCTCAGGCAAAATGTGAGAAATTAAAAAAGTTAAACTAAGATAAGTGAACAGATTATACTAGATTTAATAATCATGGAAACTAAAGTTACAATGTAGATAGACAGTGTAGCAGGACTATGAACCATGTCTCTAATGGACTGGAACAAAATAAATTTGACTCACAAGTCAAAATCAATTCTAGACAAAACAAATGTAATTGCCACAGATGTGAACGGTAATAACATACCAATCTGTGGGAAGGTTTTTGTTCCAGCAAAATTAAATAACAACAAAACTAACTTTTTACATAGTCAAGAGAACATCAAGTCCAGATTATCAAAACAGTAAAATTGGAAAATACAATGTATAAGCAGTTCCTGAAAACCTTTGAGGAAAACTTGACATTTTAGAGATAAGTCCAATAAATATTGAACTAACTTTAGATTTGCAACCAGTGATGTGTGAACTGTGGAAAGTTCATTTTGCACTCAGGAATCAAGGTTGAACAGGGTTTAGCAAGTACCATAATGGAAGGCATGTTATCACCCACAGAAGATTTGGATTGGCCCACTCCAATTGTGGTAGTAGCAAAACGTGATGGCCATTTACAGATCTGCAGAGATTATAAGGCTACAGTAAACTGTTATCTAAACAAAAGTGCATATTCTGTTCCAAATGTCTCAGAAATACTGGCATCACTTCAGAAAGCTGCTATTTTTGCAACAATTTAGTTGAAATCTGCTTTACACCAGATACCAATCACTGATAAAACAACCAAATTATAAACCTTGATTACACATGTTGGACTTTTCCAATACAACAAATTGCCATTAAGAATTACAAGAGCTTCCAATATATTTCAATCCAAGATCAATAAATTAATGCATAATGAGAAGGGCATAATTCCCTATCTGTATGACTTGTTAATCTATGCTCAGTCAGTGACAGAATTGGAAGAACAAGTACTTACCATATGTGCTAGACTGGAATGAGTAGGAATTAAAATTAATGTGGAAAAGATCATGGCCATAAACATTGCTCCCACACCAAAAAATGTAAAAGACTTGCAGGCTTTCTTGGAATTACTTTGTTTATTTTCTTGAAGGTATTTCACACAAATTAAAATCACTGTATATACTACTACACAAAGAGCAATGATGGAAGTGGCACACTGAACAACAGATCAAATTCCATAGAGCAGACAATCTATTATCTTCAGAAACCTATTAGTACCCTATCAGAGTGATCAAGAAATTATATAGTCTCCTCAGATGCTTCTGAGAATGACATTGGAGCTGTAATCTCTTACCAAGTAAATGGTCATGAACACCTGATTGCATACACCTCCCACACATTGTTATCTGCTAAAAACAGCTATAGTCAATTGGACAAAGAAGCTTTCACTATTATTTTTGAAATAAAAAAGTTCCACCAGTATATTTATGGCCAGAAGTTTTATATGTATGGTCCATCATCCATTATTGGATATATTTGGGAAAAACAAAAAAAAACTCCTGACTATATAGCAGCCAAATAATGTTATAATGGATAAGCATTCTTGCAGCCTATGATGACAACTTATACATTAACCTGGAAACCAATACCACATGCTGATACTATATAATGCCTACCATTAAAAGCTGACAGCCACACGAATATGTCGAAGTAAATCTACTAGAAGTAGTCAAATTGAATGACACCTTGATTAGTACCAAGGTAGCAGAATGGACACTTAATGATCCTGGCTGTTAGCAGCTGAAAACTTGTATTAAAAAAGGATGGTCTAACCTCTGCCCAAAAATTCTGCATACAGCTATCTGGAATGTTCGTCAGTATCTGTCAATCTGTAATGATTGCATGACTAGAGCAGATCAAGTGTTCATCCCTACTGAGAAATGTTTACAGATATTAAAATCACTTCATTCTGGACACCCTGGGATAGTAAGGATGAAGACCTATCTCGATCATATATGTGGTGGCTGCATATTTGCCAAGAGCTTGAAATAATGGTGAAACAATTTCATAATTTCCAAAGTGTGACCAACTTGCTAAATAAAACATTTAGTTCTTGGTTTGAGCCTAGTAAACCCTGTGAACATGTTCACATTGACCATGCAGGCCCTATAAATAGGCACTTGGTTTTAACAGTTGTGGACTCTTACTGCAATTGGACTGAATATCATTTAGTCAAACACTTGATACAAATTGTACCATAAAGGCCCACCAAGAAATTTTTTGCCACACAGGGATATCCATATATGCTGGTATTGGATAATGGTATAGGTTTCACATCTTCAAATTTTGAAAAATACTTGTCCACATCTTGACACCTGCCTATCATCCTGCCTCAAATGCATTGGCTGAAAAGGCAGTCCAAAGTTTAAAAAAGGGGTTGAAAAAACTAGCTACACAAAAATGGATGAAGCATTAATGGAGATCATGTTTTTCTAACATTTCCTACCTCAATCAAATAATGGGAAATCACCTGCAAGTCTACTATTCAGCAGGACTTGCTGTACACATATGTCAAATATTATGCCTCAGGAGGAAAGGACTGAAAAAAGTCCAGAGGTCTACCCAGGCACTCATAAACATTTCCTAAAGTTTAGAAGAGATGATCTAGTATGGGTATGAGACATTATAAAGAAGTGGACACCCAGAATTGTTAGAAATCCAGTGTCTAAAATTATTTATAATATGATTGTAAAATGGTTTTTCTGTACAGAGACATGTAAACCAGATAAGGAGAAGAGTGTCAGTTGCACCATTAGAAGATTCTTATTGAAACCGCTCACAAGTGGGACTCTTTAACAAAAGAGGAAAGGGAAGTACTACTGCGAATTCCACAGGAAAATAATCTTCTTGTTGAACCAGAGACATTAAGTATGATACAATGAAGAAAAGATACCTCCAGCTCTGGGCACAATCAAACAGACTAGAACAGTGAGAGACCTGTTCACAGAAACTCACAACAGAACAGATACCACCAGCTCTGGGCACAATCAAACAGACCAGGAAAGTGAGAGACCTGTTCACAGAAACTCACAAGAATGCAGATTACTGATTAGACTAAAAGACTATGTTCTAGAGTGAGGGGTGGTGTGTGCTGAATGGACTAATAAGCTCTAGAAATAATGACTAGAGGGGTTGGTGAGCATAGAAGTGTTGATGAAAAGAGTGAAATTTGCATTTTTCTATTGTTTTTTTTTCCTGATTAGCATACTCCTCGATGAGTGGACATGTTAAGGCTGTAAGCCTAAAAGTAGAACAAATAAAGGATGTAACCTGTACAAAACTGTTGTAATCTAAGGACTGCTAAAATATAGTGAACTGTATCAATGCAAGGTAATTGAAGGGACTATGTTAGTTTTTAGTTCCATTGTAAATAATCAAACTTATGTATCATCACATAACTGATAACACAATTGTAATGTTAATAATCCTTGGTTTTTTTATATCTTACTTTCATGTTATAAATGCTTTTTGTTTACTATAATAATAAAATAACTAAGTTAGAAATCTCTATGAGTCCAACCTTATTTATGCAATTTCAGCTGAGTTTTAAATCCCTGAAAACATTGCATATATTCAATGTTAAGCAATCATTTGAGCTGAGTTTAAACTCCCTGAAAACACTGCATATATTCAAAGATAACCAATCATTTCTTAACTTAAACCCTTTCAAATCTGCCATTTTCTGTGATCATGGCCAATATGAAATTGGATCAATTCATAAAAGTGATAACAGGGAATCCCCTGAATAAAGTATCAACAATCATAAAACTATGTGCATGCATAGAGTGTAAAGCAAAGACTTAATTGTTAAGGAATGGGAGAACAGAAAGAAGATATTAAAATATTCGCTTTAAATTTAAGCTGCATCCTAATTTTATGACTTCAAAATTTGAATAAAAATTGCAGCTTAAATTCAAAGTAATATGGTAAATGCTTATAAATAGCAAAAATATTTAAAAAGAAAATACAGCACATATTATTTCATTACATGAATATAACCACTGCAACTAAGCTCCATATAAAACTGTTATATTACTTATTGTATGGATGTGAAACTAGGACATTTTATTGACACAATACAAAGGCATTAGGATTTTTTTAAAAGGTACTTTAAATTTTTTAAAAATAATGAGAAGATTATTAAACCAATCAATATATTCTTCAACTTGTTGAATTTGATATTATATAGTCCACTATCACAAAATCATACCTTCATTTGATCAGACATAAGAAATAAATGATCAACATATGCTAAGAAGATGTTATATAGTAGTTTTTAGTATGTTTTCAGGCAGATCCTGTTTGCTTTGTAAAGAACAAATTTATTTTTGTAGTTATTTATTGTTTTTTCGAATCCAGAATTAATTAAAAATCCTCAAGAAGTGAAGCTAAACAAGAAATTAAAAACTTTTAATATATTTTGTAAAACATTCTGGTGAAATTGTTACTATACATTACTATTAGCATAGCATTCCAATTCCTTTAATACTATATATTTAAGATACACAGTTTAGATTGACCAACAATATTTTCAAAGAGGCAAAACTCTCCCTAAAATCATGCTACTCAGTGCATGCCAGAGTAATCAATGGATGCATGAAAGTTTGTGCATAAAATCTATATCTAATTCCTATTCAACCAATATCACCAGACTGGTTTCTAGCTTGTGGCTTTCATCAGTGAACAGCATATTATGGGGATATTGGATGAATAGGCACTAGATAGGGGATTTTATTCATCTCCAAGATTCCTCTCTGATGAAAGCCACAAGCTAGAAACTAATCTGGGGATATTGGATGAGCAGGCATTAGATATGGATTTTATGCATAAAGGTTTCTGCAGCCATTGATTATTCTAGTTTTCACCGACGACGGCGCTACTGTACGAAGAGTTTTGCCTCTGTGAAACACAGCTTGGGTAAGCATAAAGAATGGTGATTACTTAATATTTCTTCAGCTTGAAGACACGAGTGATCATAAGGTTTATTCCCTTCCCTGCTCTCAATAAGTTTGATAGATTTTTTTTTTAATTTAAATTTTTTGTGCAGCTTGTAATAGTTGATATTCTTAAGGAAGAAATACTGAAAAATTCCAGTGAGCTGTATGTATATTAACTGTCAGTGAATGGTATGCTTATATACGATCAAAGCTAAAGTATAGATGATCTGATTCCATGCTTACGTTTTCAGACGGTTACTTTAAGTAGAGCTCCCTGGAGTTTCCGTACTTGCGCATTACTGTCATCTATATTCAAGCCATCAAAAACTTCTATTTATAATAAATGACTTAATACTTCTTTTTTTCATTTTATTCAACAATCAACTATTTAAACTTCTTCAAAGTATATGTGTTCAGATGCATATCCTTTTCCTTAGTTAAGGTATTTGAAAATTGTTTCTCATGCGTCATAGCATCAGCCGGGAAGCGAACCCGGGAAAACTTCTTGTAAAGCGGCTGTCGCCAACCTCTCGACCACCAATTCTTGACTATTTGAAAATTGTTATCGGTTAATATATCATTTCCATATATTGAGGATTAATTAAAACTATTTATTTCTTCACTTTTGTGTTTATTTATTAATGCTTTCTATTGAATGAAAGAATATTGCCATATTCGTTCTATGCTTCCTTAATTGATTAACTTCTTACTATTTTTTTGATTAAGTTAATTTACTCTTATTATCAGCATTGAGATTGATTTAGGTCAATGCAATACACACACACACACATCACATCACAGACTTGACATTTTTTATTTCGAGTAGTAATTGTAATATCGTACCTAGACCAGATATAAATTATAAATAAAAGTTAAAGATTAACATTATTTTAGTAAACAAAAAATATATAAGGAATTCGAATTCAGACTTTCGCATGACTGTCAACTCTCCAAGCCATCTCGTATGTGATCAGATGGATCGGCAATATGAGATGGCTAGGAGAGTTGAAGGTCGTGTGAAATGAGGGTCGTGTGAAAATCTGAGTTTGAATATCTTATGTATTACATTATATGTGTGTGTGTGAGTTTGTACAGTGTATTAAACAAGAAATAGTAATGGAATTAGATAACAATATCTGGATACAAACATTTACCAAATAATAACTAAGAGATGGGGAGAATTTGAGGCTCTTCGCATCACATATTTCTTTAGAATTGTTAATCAATTAAAAATTGATATATTAAATTTAGGAATGATATAATTTCTAGTCATTAAACTAATAAAGAATTAGTAACAATCATTAACGTCTTTATCTAAAATAAACTGTATCCATTTTAGGAATAATATATTTTGTAATTTATATCTATTTCTACATTTTAAGAGTAAATCAGCATGTTGATGTCATGTGATGCACTAGTAAGGAATCTCGCAGCAATAGCAAACTATAGTAGTTTCATTCGGGGTACGCTATAGTTAGCAATGGATGCAAGAAGGTTTGAGCATAAAATACCTATCTGCCGTCTATTCATACAATATTTCCAAACTAGTATCTAATTTATACTGGAGGGAGGGGCACTGCTATTTTAGTAGATTGTGGAGGCATAAGAAATGGTGGTCATTTGATGTTTAATTTTTAAGAATGTATTGTACAATAGAAGTTTTAAATAAATGTAAAAAAAAACCAAACCCCTGGATAAATTTGTAAGCATGTCGGTAAGAATCTATTATTTAAAAACCATTTGCATGTGTGCATAACATTACTACACGTGTACGAATATATGTGTGGGCCTAAAATCAATATACATATATATTGAATGTAAAATTGTTATTAATCGCAAATAAAGACAACATAAAATAAATACGTAAATTTTTTATTAAATAAAAAATTATCAAAAGGATTTGAAAATGGATTCCATTTTTTAAAATATCTATTTAGAATGAAAAATCCATCTTGTGGCTGAAATAACAAACATTTGAGTAACCATGGTAACAGATTGATTGATAGCTAAGTGAAAATCTACATCACCAGATGATGATATTAACTTATTATCATTCTATTGTAATATAAATTGTTTGTCTTCAAATCAAAACATCATAAAATGGGTACCTCAGTGTTTTAAATCTATTCATTTTTCTTTTCAAGAAATCAAGATTTATAAATCTTCTGCACTAGCCGGAATCTATAGGAATCTTCATCACAGAAAGCAAACTTTAATTACTTCAGTGGAAATTCTAGGATTTCATAGAGACCGATTTGAGTGATTACTTCATTAGTCATTGTAAGAATTTAGACGAGATCCAAATAAATAGAACTTTTAAGCATCTCGACCTTTAGATATTTACTATATAAAATATAGTTACTTTAAAACAATCCATTCTTTTAGTTTTGTAATGACGAAAGGTGTTCCACTTCTGTCAACATATGGTGTGAATATTTGTCTAAAATCGGGAAAATATCCAAGTCCGGTTTTTAGGTATGTCAAAATCGGGGCAAAAAGTCACATTTCAGGATAAAGAAAATTAAAAGAAGTCTATCTTTTATTACAAAGACTAACATTCTTTCTGGTATCAATTTGGTGTGAAGTACAGATGGCATTTTAAGAGATTTCATCTCAATTGGTACTAGCAGTGGCATCGTGAAATAATTTCCATTTGATGTCACTGTTAAATATTGTTTACTTCAGCACTACGATACTCTCCAATGGGGCATCTTCACCAATATCAAGTGGAAAATACCTCGATAGAATAACAAATACGCCATAGGACATATCTACCTCATAACTTGGTGGTACGCACAACAGTAGGAAAGCAATGAAAAAGGCAATGATGACAAGTACCACAAGTATAAACACAACTCGAAAGCTGTCCATGAGACTGGAGTGAAGAATGATTTTCCAAAAACTTCTTTACTCAAAATTTCCAAGAAGCTGAAAAATATTGCTGCTTGAATCCAAGCAAAAATACAGCTGTGACGTCATAATAGAAAGTCACTATTTATTATTTTATTCAATAAAATTATATATATTATTATCTTGAATAAACATTTATTTTTTATAATTACTTATTTTTAAGTTGTTAATACTTGATTTTTTTTAAAAATATATGTATACGAAAAATTCTTTCGCTGTAGCAAGACGTTTTATTAAATAATGATACGTATGCAAGTATAATAAAAAGAAAAACACACTTATTTAAATGTTATTAATAGACTTAATTTTGTCAATAAACTGATTATTTATTATTATTATTATTTTTAATCACTTATCTATTATTTGAAGTTTAAATATTACCAACAACAAACTCTTGTAAACAAGGATAGCAATTCTAATTCCACACACACATACACACACACACAGAGAGAAAAAGAGGAGTAAAATATTAGGGATGTGGTTTAAGTAATAATACAATAAATAAGTCCGCATAGCATTTTTAAAATATATATTTGATAATTTCCATTAGTATTTGTTACATCTCATCTTGCCTTTCAATAATGAACTACTCCAGATCATGTCTTGTCTTATCAGACTGAGCATTCACCATCTTGAACTAATGCATGTACAAATAGATAACACATAACAAATGGCAAGAACGGTCCAATACGTGATGATGCCCACTGAATCCGAATATTTTCAATTAAGGATGGAAATCTGGCAATAAATAGTCAAGCTTTTTGAAATAGGCTCAGAGAATTTCTGTCACGGGGCTGAAAGACAGACACTGATGCCAGTCAAGCTGTCATATACGGCCGAAAGGGTCGCCAGGCCTAATCATAAAGCAGGCTGTTATAGAACAGCTAGAAATGATAGAAAATCTATAAATGCACATGAAGTCCCTTCTGCCGTAGTTCACCTTAAATTTAAGGGCTAAACCTCGAGAACTGTTGCCTCTGGAATGTGTCCATTGTAAATATATAGTAAATGCACAAATAATTCCGCAGCGAAATATACTTTCTTAAGTATTTCAAACTTTACTTAATTGGAAACTCCATTATTGTATTATCAATTATCTATCGAATAATAGTAAAGAAGATTGTATTTTAGTAAGTTATCCTTGAGATAACCTTTGTAACATAAATTATAATTCTGCCACTCACATGAAATTTTAGTTTCAACTCAAAATAGAATATTTTTTAGTAAGTTCATTACAGTTCATTCCCTTCTCAGGCCTAAAAAAATTGACATGAATTTATAATAATATAATACCAGGAATCGATAATCTGCAGCTCGCGAGACGCAAACATAACGCATTTTATAATTTCAGTAGTAATATATAAATATTTACATGACTCTAAAAAAAAAAAATAGAGAGAGAGAGAGAGAAACAAAAGCTATTTTTCTTGTTGCTTCTAAGATTTAGCGTTCTTACAAAATAAAAATTATTGGATAAGGTAATTTTTCAATTGTAGAAGTTTATGAAGAATTTAAACCGTCAATTTTTTTCTTTTTTATTTATTTCTTTTTTAAAAAATTTCAATTTTAGTTTAAACAAATGTTCAATAGTACCACAATCTTTGAGAATTCAAGATTTTTTATCATTCTATTTTTCATCTTCTTTGCCACACTTTTTTGATAGGCATGTTTAAACCAAATGCAACTGCAGATTTAGAAGGTTGTAAAATCCTGCATATTGATTCTTTCCATAATCTTGCTTTCAGTGATTTTAAAGTTTTAAGAATGCACAATTTGAGCGTGCATTATTAAACAAAGTAAATAAAGTTTATTATCTAATCATATAAATACCATGTAGTCAATATACGAATAAAATATCTCATTATCATACTACTGTAGAAAGTCTACATATGAGTACCTTAAATTTAAATATGCTAATCACAAATAATTATTAATATATACCCCTCCCCCTCCCGTTAAGACTTTTTCGTGTGTTGGTGTAAAGGAAGCGTAATAGTTGCGCTTATGTTTTGTCTACTACAGAGCAGCGGAGTATGTGCATACTGTTGATAAGATAATTGCCAAGGTTTAAGTTCATGGTTTGCAACGTATATGTATATATTGCGGCATACCAGAATCAAGGGATGGAGAACTTTCTTCGTTTAAAATATAAAGTTAATAGATTATAATTATTTAGTGTGCACACTTAAAAATTGATACACACAGGAAGCAGAAGCGTATTTATACTCTTTATTCTTTTTTTTATTTGTTACTGATGTTTAATAAATCTATTTTGTTACTTCAAATTGTACTTGAATTTTATTTAATGTTACCGATGAATTTCCAATTAGCATTGAGATAATACCGTCAGGGCATAGCAAAGAGATTAACTTCAAATAGAATATTTTTAATATACTATATTTGGAAAGTCCGGTTTCAATTTCGATTTATTGGAAGATTCTATACACAACTAATTTCCCTGCAGTACTTATACCTCTTTTATATTCCTTTTGACTTTTTAAATGTAACAATAGAACATTGAAAACTGTGCTGAAATTTTAGCATAGAGTTATTGGTCTATTTTTAAAAATTACCAAGATATTTAAATCCATTTATATTCTAAAATTGATAATTATATGCAATGTTTCACGAGATATTTCTTCCAATATTGACTGCTAAAGCGTGTATGTATACTAATTACTAATAAAATATTCATACTGGTTGCATGAAACAGATTAAATCATTTTTCAGATGAGCTTTTGAATTGACAAAAAATACCATAATCATATCATACTGTAAATGCAGAAACCAATATGATTTCTTATTGTGCTTTTAGTTACTTCAAATTGAAATTTATCTACCAACCTGAACCATAACTCTATATGAAGCAACCTATAAGTATTTCAAATACCATTGTCAAAAGATATAACCAATATTGGAGATATTGCACACAATTGTTTACTATCAGATGTTTTGAAATGTCTTGCTTATAACAATGTGTGTTCTTAATGAATCATGTAAAAAACTGCTTAATACACATAACCAACTTTACCAGTCATCGCTTAATTTCAAATCTTGCTAATGATATGGTTTCAAAATTCAGTCATTTTACATAACCAAATCCATAAAATCAATACATAAATCCTAATTTGGCTCCTGTATTTTTCTCTTACATTTCTTGACAACAAAACTTGATGTCTCTACTGTTCCTTGATTCTCTAAAACCACCCTAAATCACTGCAATATCTCTATCTGAAAGCAAGTTATCCAGCAAATATTTTTAAACTACTTGTTGTCATAAACAAGTATTAATCATTTAACAACTTTACAAGTCCTTTCTACCTTTGGAGTGTAATTAATGGAAATGATAATGGTAACTTTTAAGATAAGCATGAACCATATCCTGAACCATATAATTCTTAAAAATGATCAATGAATTTGAGCCAAAATATGATCACCCATATTTAAACTTTTCAGGCATCTTCCTCAGACCCTGCTTCTATTTTTGGAATCACAAAAAGCTCTTGTGATTTCACTAAGCTAGATTTTTTGTTTGAACTATATCTTTAAATGACTCCAATTATGTATTATTATCCAAAAGATATCAAAATAATTTTTCTACTTGTTCGAAATTTCATTAACCTTTAGAAGACTCTCAATAATTAAAAATAATTTTATTATAACAAAAGATTTTTTATTATATTATTTACTTTATATATACAAAATTAGTAATTTTAATGGAATAATTATCGCAAATTTTAATTATTTCTATCGCCTTGTTATGATTATTGTTTAATCTATAAAATAATAGCATAAAGACAGTATACATCTATATAGAAAATAAAGCACTGTACATAGACTGGACATTAATATCTGTCATAATTAATCTTTAATTTCCAAAATGGTCTGCCGTCACCTTTTTTCGATATATATACATTCAAGGGTCATAATGACACCTGTCTATAAAAAATTCCTCATTATAACAATGAATGCCAATCAATGTTCTTTAAAATAAACTGTTCTATGCATCAGTGTGAAAAATCATGAACTGAGTGGGGGGAGAGGGGAGAAGTAAAAGGTTGGTAGTGTTAAATTGGGGTTGTATTTTTGAGTTGGTAGTCGTATCTATCCATAGGCGTTTTTGGCAATAATGTGGCACTCTAAAAAATTAAGGTATGGTATAATAATAAAAAATTATGGATGAGATTGAATAGAATTTTTTAAGGGTTAAATTTGGTCCTCGAATCATCCGCGAATGTAATCTGCATATCTTATATTAAAAATTGTATAAGTGGTATATGATTTGATAATCATCAGCAATCTTAATTAAATCTAATTATGCTGTCTGGATAATAAATACTTTAAGAAAAAATTAATAAAAGGGTAAATATTTAGAATATTATCTTCCCATATATGTAAAATTAAATTGCAAAATAACAGACAAGGAAAATGACATGTTAACCATATAAAAAAAAAAAACAGTTATTGAACTAGCATAGATAATGAGTGGGAATATTAGCTCACTACTGTTCATGATGAAAATTCTTTAAATAAGAATGTAGATATTAAGACGCATGTGTTTACCAACACTAAGATAGAGTAGAAGAAAAATGCATAAAGTTGAAGGAAAAATTCTTAGTCTAAATTTACAGAAACCGTATACGTCTTCAAACAGTAAATTACCTATTGAAGCGGAAAGACCTGTGCCAATTAGGACAATAGTTAGACTATGAACAAACAAAAAAATATAGTTTAAATAATATATCAATTTGGAAAATAAAAAAAGGGTCATAAACAGAAATAAATAATCAGAAAAAAATATTACATTTTTAGTATTCAGTATAGGAAATGTATTTTAATGAAAAAATTTATTAAAAACTGAATTTTTATCAGTACGAAGAATTCTGAAAAATAAATGTATTTGCAAAAAAAAATATTTGTTAAAATATTAAAATTTCAATTATTGTTGCAAAGAAAAAACAATAAAAAAGAGTGAGGACAGTTTTGGAAATGAGCATTATTTCATTTTTAAAGTTTCCTACTAAAAAACCGAATACATTCAAATAAAAGCTGAATTGTAAAGTTATCACAAAACTTCTGAGGTATAAATATTTAATTAAATTTTGCAAAAATAAAAATATATTGATAAACAAATTCGGTGTAAAGTTCTGCTTTCTGATATTACAAATAGCTAAAGTTAAATATCTATACTAAAAACTTTTTCATTGACATCTAAGTAGTTTAGTTAGAAATAAATTAATTAAGGAAACATTTTATTTCGTTTTTATCTATCAAAAAAATACAAAGTGTTGAAAAATATAACAGTAAACTGCAATTGGTTTCTTTGAGTCAAATTCATTCCATTTCCATGGTAGTCACAGTCAAAATGATGATGTGTATAGGGAAATAATATTTAAACATGAGATATTGGTTTTAATTATGCCTATATTGGCTTAATATCATAATCATAATCAACCATTATCAATCCACTACAGTTTGAAGGTCTCTCCAAGTTCACTCCACCTTGTCCGATATTTAGCTTCTCTTCTCCACATCACCCCTGCACACTTTCTTATGTCATCCATCCATCTAACATGTGGTCTCTTTCTGGGTCTTTTACAATCTCTTGGAATCCGGTTTCAGATTTCATTTGTCCATCTATTACCATCTCTTCTAGCAATATGTACAGCCCAACTCCACTTCAATCTTTTAATTTTTTCAATGAGGTCAGCAACACCTGTTTGTTCTCTTACCCATACATTGCATATTCAATCTCTTCTTGTTACTCCCAACATGCATCTCTCCATACTTCTTTGAGTGGTCTGATGTCTCTGTATTGCTCTTCTATTAAGTGTCCAAGTCTCAGATCCATAAGTAAAAACTGGTTAAACACTTTTATTAAAAACCTTCCTTTTCAAACACATAGGCATATTTTTTTTAGCATCAAGTTATTTCTATCAAAAGCACTCTAACCAAGTTTAATTCTATGATTAATTTCATCCATTATGTTTCCAGCTGTATTAATAATCTGACCAAGATATTTGTAACTGTTAACTTTGTCCAACTCATCATAATCAATCTTTATTTTCATATTTTGAGAAAATCGATTAAACATTACTTTAATCTTTTTAACATTTATCTTTAGTCCTACTTTCCTACTTTCATCTGATAACTCCTGCAACATTTCCTGCAGCTTTAAAGCATCATTTGCAAAAAAAAAAAAACTACAAGGTCTGTAAAAGCCAAATGACGTAAATATTCTTCACTTAATTTTACTTTTTTTACTTCCCATTTTAATCCACAAAATATTCCTGGCAATACTGCTGTAAAAGTTTGGGGATTTGGATTCACCCTGTCTTACACCCTGCTCAATGTTGACTTTCCCAGTATCATTATGTAATCGAAGTGTTGCTGTTGCATTTTTATAAATATTCTTAAAATATGACAATATCCTGGATCTATATCTTGATGATCTGATGCTTTAATACCTGAAGAAATGTTTATAGAATCAAATGCTTTTTCATAATCTTCAAATCCAAAACATAGTGGTAACTCATATTCATTTGTCCTTTCTATAACTTCCTCTTAATACCCGGATATCATCTACTGTACTAAAATTACTTTATAATCCAGCTTGTTCTCTTGGCTGGTGGAAATCCAACGTTCTCTGTAGACAAGTTGTAATTAGCTTGCAAAAATTTTTGTATAAAACTGATAAAAGGCTGATAGATCTGTAATTTCTAATATCTTCTTTATCACCTTTTTAAAATATTAATATTAATACTGCATTCTTCAAATCATCTGGTACATTTTTATCATTTAGTCATTTCCTATATAACTTTGTTAAAAAAATTCTATTTCTTCACCTGCTTCTTTTAATATATCAATTGTAATTCCATCATTACCTGGAGCCTTTCTTTTCTTCATATAGTTAATTGCATATCTCACTTCTTCATTTAAAATTCTGGGCAATTCAGAAGTAGTAGTAGATATAGAAGGTACTTGTTCTTTATTACTATATAATTCTTGATAAAAGTTTTCTACCCATTTCATGATGTCATTTCTCTTTTTAGTAATAATTCCATCTTTTTTTCTCATTGCAGATATTAATTTCCTACCAATACCCAAATGTTATTTTACATTCTTGAGACTTTTATTTTCTTCCACAATGTTCCTTGCTAGTTCACAGCTATACTTTCTTATATCATTTTGAACTCTTTTCCACACCATTTTACAATATTCGAGATATTCAATTCTTTTTAATTCATCATTTTTGTATATCTTCATATTTACTTCTTTTCTTCATAAATTCTCTAGTGTCAGCAGAAATTTTATTGGTCAATTGCTGCTTTTTTCTACAAGCTATCTTTGTTGCAGTTTTTAAAAGTGTATCAGTTATTTTCATATTAATTTCATTCAAATCTGAATCATGTTCTAAATCTACTAATACTTAAAACCGATTTGTAAGTTCTAATTTAAATTCATTAAAATGTTTCTGAAGATTAGGAATATCAATTGTAAGTATTGTTTTTCTTAATAATTTTTGTCTCTCTAGTTTTACATTAACACATATCTTGCACCTTACTAATCGATGATCACTTCCTGAGCTAAATGTATTAAGAACATTAAAATCTTGAAATATGTATTTCCTGTTAGTCAAAAATATAATCCAATTCTGCTGTACCTTCATTTGGATGCTTCCATGTACATTTCCTTTTAACATTTTTTTCAAGAAAATAATTCATAATATAAAGTTTTTCTTTTTCTGCAAACTCCACAAGTCTATGTCCTCTTTCATTTCTATTATCATAATCAAAAATACCTACAGCACTTTCATCTTTCATTTGTTTATTAATTCTACCATTAAAGTCTCCCATAACAATTTTAAAATATTGTTTACTCTGATCAAAAGCCTTTTGTGCATCCATATAAAAATATTCTACTACTTCATCACTATGAGAACTTGTTGGAGCATAAACCTGAATTATCTTCATTTGGTAACGGCTATTAAGTTGTATAACTAATCTTGCCACTCTGTCTGATACACCATCATTCTCCACAATATTGTTCTCCCACTTTTTATTTATAATGAATCCTACTCCACTTGTATTTCCAATATTTGTCCCTTTATCATAGAGTATATGTCCACTTTTTAAATCAATTTTCTCTTCACCTTTTCTTTTAATCTCACAAAGTCCAGTAATGTCCTGTTTAATATAAGACAGTTCTTCTTCTAATTCTTGCAATCTTCCTTCACTTGAAAGTGATGTGCAGTTTTAAGTACCTAAATAAAAAGTTGTCATCAAATGGCAGCCTGGGTCCGCAATCAGGGGATTCTTAGCACCCTCCACATTTGTCCACCAACTGCTGGCTTGGTTGGTGACTTTACCGCCTCCTGGTAATAAGGGTCATGCTTTATTTTTGTCTATCATAATTGTATATGTATTGGAAAAATATTTATCATTCACACAAACATTCATTCTGACTTATCAGGCACTGAGAAGAAAAACCATGGTGTTTCTTGATCTTAAACTCAGAGGTAAAAAGCCAATAAACTCACCAAGCTTGCTAATGGGTGATGGTGAGCAGCCCGTCCATGTTTGTATACTATATAAATAATTACATAGTAATAACAGCTGCAATGACAAGAACATATGGAGTGGACATTAGGAATTTGTCCTGCTCGCTTCCTTTAAGACCTCCAAGAGGAATCAATGGGTCTCCTTTCAGTTAATAGCAAACTCCTTTCTGCAGCCATGTAGATAGTATTGGATGCTAATTATCTTCCGAGAGATAAATTTAGGTTTTATTTATAAATAATTGAAAAAGCAAAATGTGAATAATTTTAAATAGTATAAATTTCATCAGTGCAGTAAATAACCTTGAAAGAAATATTCATGAAAAGATAATGAAAACAAGCTTAATATCCATAACTACAATACTTCTGGAAAATCATTTAAAAAAGTATATGAAAATTGTTCTTTAATTCATAAGTGAGTTCATTATGATTTTATAACAATAAAATATTTTTAAATGTATTTATATCAAATTAACAGTAGAGAGAAATTATTTATTGATAAACAAATAAAAATTAATTGAAATTTGTAATCTGTTGTAATACTGCACAGATAATTTTTTCTGATATAATTTTTTCAAGATTTTAATTTTTATTTATTACAGATTATTTTGTAAAATATATTTTGTATTTAAAGTGACATTTTATCATTGTATATATTTTAAAAAAGTCAGAAAGTTTCATAATTCTGGAAACTTTTCTTCTGTTAAATTAATTTTGATTGTATATTGCACTAAAAATTATGTTTCAATTATTATAATTCTTAAGTATAAAAGTATATCATTGTTATTAAACACTGACATATTTACCTGATTAAAACAATTTTATTGAACATCTGTTATGAAGGTGTAGTAAATATTAGTTGAATATTAGTATAAAATGTATAAAATTGAATTGAAATCTAAATTTCCACATTGTTTTGAAATACTACTAAAAATATGTTAAATTTAGGTGCATTGTGAATATGTTTAATATCACATTGATATTGGATCAAAGTAGATTATTAAAACAGGAAAATTGTGGACATAAACAATGTTAGCAATGGGACCTTCACATCATTATGTGTGAAATCTTTATAAGGACAATGCTCTATTTTCTATTTCTATAACAATTCTGAAGACATTGATAAGAATGATTATAATTCATTGTAGATTCTTTAAAAGTTTTTAAAAATTGACTAGTAAAAAAGTAACCTCACTGCAGTATACCACTAGTAAACGTTTTACAAAGTCTAAATAATACAATAACTAAAACATTAATTGGTAATTTTATAAAATATTTTTAGCTGTCGTTGTTTTATTGGTTCTATTTCATTTATCATTATTTTTGTTTAATAATATTTTCAAAATATCCAAATATTTGGGATCACATCATTTTGTCATCATTTTCAACAATTATTGTTACACTATAAGTGGAAGTATTTCCCAATTTAAATGCAGTTTGTCTGATTTTTAGCTTCTCTTTTCCACAATATACCAACAATCTTTTTTTTATCCACTCATTTTGTATGAAGTCTATTTCTAGGTTTTCTACAATTTCATGGAATCCAATATAAAACATTATATATATATATATATTGTAACGAGCACAGACGTTCGTTACATTGTTTTTTTTTATATATATTATTAAACAAGTTAAAATAAAAAGTTCGCATTTAAAAACTTTCTTTAAAAATTAAAAATTGAAATTAAAATATCGTCTTAAACTCTTATATATTAAGTCGCACAGATAATAAAAAATTATTAAAATAAAATTTTTATTAAAGAAAAAGGTATTTTTAAAACTAAATTTTAAAAAAGATTTGGAGATAAAATTATATCTTTAAATTTGTCTTGAAATATATTTTTGATTTGGAAAACAGGGTAATTAATTAGAAATGGAAATGATTGTTAATTAGTTAAATTAAAACCAGCCTTGAGCATTTAAATGTAATAACCTCAGTCAGATAGAAAAAAAAACAATAGAAACTGATTAGCCAATGAAAGAAATCCATTTGGGAAATCGGACCTCAGCGAAAGAATCATCACTCCATGACGCAATGTTAATTCAATCCTTGACATTAATATAAAAAGGACAGGTTTTGGAAAGCTTGGTAGTTTAGTGAATGAGGAGTGATTGATTATTGACGATGTAACAGCTAGGTGTTAGTGCTGAGGGGATTGGAAAAGACGCACAGCTTCAATCCCTTCAGTTCTGTAAGAAAGGAAGAAAAATGGGCCATCGTTTCTTCATTGAGGACCAATTACACTAAAAAAAAAAAAAAATCTCCAAAGGATAAATAAATCGATCAACCGGATACAAATCTTCGGACGACGTGGGAATTCACGTGCAAACGGCAAGGAATATACGAAGATGAACTATTTCAATAACCGTAAGACTTTAAAATTTATGAACAGTAAATTAAAAACTTTCCAGATTTAAATGATTTCAATATTATTCTATCTGACCAACATTATTTTTATTAATTAGTTATAATTTTATTTAATGTATTTAATTTGTAAAATCATTTCCATTTATTTATTTATTTATTTAATTTTGTTCTTTAAGTTTTATTATGATTTCTGTTTTCCGTTAAATAAATTATAAAAAAAATGTTAAACTTAAGTCGGGCGTGAATGGCTGTATCGATTTGTAAAGATATATTAAGGGAGGGTAATCTTGGGTTGTTCATTTCGTAGTTGAATTGGTTCAATGGATTGGATATATTTATGTAATTAGTAGGTGTAATATGAGATCCGCTACAGGCAGGATTATAGATATACGCCACACACCCTCTGTTTGCCTATGGATGGGTTTGTAAGTCGGCAGAATACCGCAGCCCATTCCTATGGAGTTTTTAGTTTATTGATCTACTTGCCCACAGATGTCACATCCCTGTGGGTGGAGAGTCAATGTCGTTTCTATTTCTACATATTGTTCAGATGTACATTCCTGACAATATTGTTGTGTTGTCGTATCATGCTACATTGAATACATGAATGTATCAGATGGATTGGCGCCAGTTGATTGCGAAATGTGTTGCCTAAGGTTAAGTAGGGATAGAATATTTTATTTTTAAATGCAAATCTATGTAGTCGATTCAGGCTCGATCCTAAATAAAACTATTAAATTTAAGTTGTTTATAGACGCTTGCATGGATTGTTTATCGGTTAACTATGTTTTGCGTTTCATATTTGATCAAAATATATAGACATTCGATAAATAATGATACCTTACGGTGAGTATCTAAAAATGTATTTATTCGGATGTCTTTTAAGTTATTGGTGACAATGCAAGTATCTTACGATGAATACTAGAGGGTTTCTTATAATTCCCTATGCAATTGTCAGTAATCAATAATTTTGTATTTTGATCGTTTATGTTTACTTTGAAATGTTTTTGACCGTTGAAATCTATGTAACCGATCTATAGCAACATATTAAACAGGTTTATAAGCCCATCTGTGCATAAAAATGTAAATTTATAATATAATAGTAACTCAATGTAAATTAAAGTAAAATCAAAGTTAAAAATAATGTTAAATGTTTAAATGTAAATCACTAAAATAATTTTAAACCTTATATATATGTGCATAAATAAATCTGTTTGTATGATAATTACTGGCAGTGGCTTACTTTATTCTTTTATATACTAGTAAATGATATTATTAAATCTCTGCTATTCCACTGAGCTAGTGACAATGGGCTAACGATCTAAATATGTAAATAAAGTGGAATCCTAACAGCGTGTATCTGCCTACTTTATAAATTTTTCTAGGCTCAAATGCCTAGATGGCGCCCTTTGGTAGTGCGGTGCGGTGCGATGCGATCTCCCACTTTTTTTTTTTTTATTAATATTTATTAAAAAAAATTTTAAAAAAAAAAAAAAAAAAAAAAAAATATTTTACTTAGGGTTAGTAATTACGGTATTAACAAAATTTACAAACATTCAGTTAATAATTTTACAAAAAACTATATACAAAAAGAAAAAGAAAATGTTGACCATCGCCTACCTAAGGACCATTTACGTTAACACCCCTCCCCCCGAGAATTCTATTTTATTTTATCCATTTGATTTCTACTTACGGCATGACAAACAAATTATTTAACTTATTTAGGAAGGTTGCATTGAGATAAATATGTTCCAAGATAATGGATTTATACATGTATATTTGCAGCACAATTATAACTACCACCAACTTATTTATGACTGATTGAAATGCATAAATAGGATTACACTGACGTAAATTCCCAACGGTACTCATCGTAAGGTACCACATTTCGATCATAAACTTCCGTGGCTGTGCGCCTATACACGTTAACGCATAAATATATATTAACAAAAAAAAGACATATCCAATGCAACCTTTTGATTTTCTTTTTAATTTACAAACATTAGTTTTAAAATTATTTATACTTTCTTTTATTTAATATATATGCGCAATTTCTTGCTGGCAGTGCTTTTATAAAATTTAAAAATATCCGACTTATGTAAGCAGATAAAACATTCATTTTGATAAAATTTGCTCAGGGTATTTGTGGTTTATTAAAGATCGGAAATTTCAGCATTAATTCCCCTTCTCAGGGTCAATCTCTGAGGTAAGGCCCCACGTTGGGCGCCAATTATAACGATCCAAACGAAGTGGGAGATCGCATCGCACCGCACCGCACTACCAAAGGGCGCCATCTAGGCATTTGAGCCTAGAAAAATTTATAAAGTAGGCAGATACGCGCTGTTAGGATTCCACTTTATTTACATATTTAGATCGTTAGCCCATTGTCACTAGCTCAGTGGAATAGCAGAGATTTAATAATATCATTTACTAGTATATAAAAGAATAAAGTAAGCCACTGCCAGTAATTATCATACAAACAGATTTATTTATGCACATATATATATAGGTTTAAAATTATTTTAGTGATTTACATTTAAACATTTAACATTATTTTTAACTTTGATTTTACTTTAATTTACATTGAGTTACTATTATATTATAAATTTACATTTTTAATCAAGTTCGCACAGATGGGCTTATAAACCTGTTTAATATGTTGCTATAGATCGGTTACATAGATTTCAACGGTCAAAAACATTTCAAAGTAAACATAAACGATCAAAATACAAAATTATTGATTACTGACAATTGCATAGGGAATTATAAGAAACCCTCTAGTATTCATCGTAAGATACTTGCATCGTCACCAATAACTTAAAAGACATCCGAATAAATACATTTTTAGATACTCACCGTAAGGTATCATTATTTATCGAATGTCTATATATTTTGATCAAATATGAAACGCAAAACATAGTTAACCGATAAACAATCCATGCAAGCGTCTATAAACAACTTAAATTTAATAGTTTTATTTAGGATCGAGCCTGAATCGACTACATAGATTTGCATTTAAAAATAAAATATTCTATCCCTACTTAACCTTAGGCAACACATTTCGCAATCAACTGGCGCCAATCCATCTGATACATTCATGTATTCAATGTAGCATGATACGACAACACAACAATATTGTCAGGAATGTACATCTGAACAATATGTAGAAATAGAAACGACATTGACTCTCCACCCACAGGGATGTGACATCTGTGGGCAAGTAGATCAATAAACTAAAAACTCCATAGGAATGGGCTGCGGTATTCTGCCGACTTACAAACCCATCCATAGGCAAACAGAGGGTGTGTGGCGTATATCTATAATCCTGCCCGTAGCGGATCTCATATTACACCTACTAATTACATAAATATATCCAATCCATTGAACCAATTCAACTACGAAATGAACAACCCAAGATTACCCTCCCTTAATATATCTTTACAAATCGATACAGCCATTCACGCCCGACTTAAGTTTAACATTTTTTTTATAATTTATTTAACGGAAAACAGAAATCATAATAAAACTTAAAGAACAAAATTAAATAAATAAATAAATAAATGGAAATGATTTTACAAATTAAATACATTCAATAAAATTATAACTAATTAATAAAAATAATGTTGGTCAGATAGAATAATATTGAAATCATTTAAATCTGGAAAGTTTTTAATTTACTGTTCATAAATTTTAAAGTCTTACGGTTATTGAAATAGTTCATCTTCGTATATTCCTTGCCGTTTGCACGTGAATTCCCACGTCGTCCGAAGATTTGTATCCAGTTGATCGATTTATTTATCCTTTGGAGATTTTTTTTTTTTTTAGTGTAATTGGTCCTCAATGAAGAAACGATGGCCCATTTTTCTTCCTTTCTTACAGAACTGAAGGGATTGAAGCTGTGCGTCTTTTCCAATCCCCTCAGCACTAACACCTAGCTGTTACATCGTCAATAATCAATCACTCCTCATTCACTGAACTACCAAGCTTTCCAAAACCTGTCCTTTTTATATTAATGTCAAGGATTGAATTAACATTGCGTCATGGAGTGATGATTCTTTCGCTGAGGTCCGATTTCCCAAATGGATTTCTTTCATTGGCTAATCAGTTTCTATTGTTTTTTTTTCTATCTGACTGAGGTTATTACATTTAAATGCTCAAGGCTGGTTTTAATTTAACTAATTAACAATCATTTCCATTTCTAATTAATTACCCTGTTTTCCAAATCAAAAATATATTTCAAGACAAATTTAAAGATATAATTTTATCTCCAAATCTTTTTTAAAATTTAGTTTTAAAAATACCTTTTTCTTTAATAAAAATTTTATTTTAATAATTTTTTATTATCTGTGCGACTTAATATATAAGAGTTTAAGACGATATTTTAATTTCAATTTTTAATTTTTAAAGAAAGTTTTTAAATGCGAACTTTTTATTTTAACTTGTTTAATAATATATATAAAAAAAAACAATGTAACGAACGTCTGTGCTCGTTACAATATATATATATATATATATCCATTTCAATTTCTTAATTATTTCTATGACTTCATTTCTGTTTCTTCAACCATTCATATATTTCATTTTTATGTTTTGTTAATTCTTAACTTAAATCTATTCTTTTGTCATTGATAAATCTCAAAACTTTCTATTGCTCCTCTATTATTTTTTCAAGTTTCAGATCTAAACCACATTTTAAAAAATCTTTTTTTTTTTCAAATACATGCATATTTCTATTTAATATTAAATTATTTCTCCCAAAATTAGTTCATCCAAGTTTAATTTTGTGAATAGCTTCTCCTCTGTATTTATAATCTGATCAAGACATTTAAAATTGTCAAAATCTAATTGATGATTATCAATATTTATTTTCTTCTTCTAAGAAAAATTATTGAACATTAATTTAGTCTTCTTTAACATTTATCATTAGTTCATCTGTCATACTCTCATCTGATATTCCTTATGACATTTTATGAAGCTCTGAAGTATTAATTTCAAACAACCACATCATTTCCAAAATTTACATGGCCTAAATACACTCTATTATTTTTTTTTACATCCAAGTTTGGTCTTATAAAAATACTTTATATATTTATATAAATGTTCTCTACTTTTTTATCATAATGACAAATTGTTAGTGGCTAAATATGAATTATCTGCCTTTAATATTTGCCATCATAATCAATTAAACTTGCCACTTTTTAAGAAAAGCAATCAATATTCACAATGTTGTTTTTTCACTTTTTATTTGTAATAAATTTCATCCATTTGCGTTTTCAATATGCTATTATACTAAAGTATGTGTTCACTTTTAGATCAATTGTCTCTTCATTTTTCTTAACTTCGCAAAATTCAACAATGCTTCTTTTAATATGTGATGTCTATTCCTTCAGTTTGTGGAATATTCATTCACTTGAAAGTGATTTGCAGTTCTAGATATCTAAACAAAATAACATCATTGAATGGTAGCCTGGTTTACAGTCTATTGATTCTTAGCACCTTCCTGCCTCCAGCCATTATCAATTGCTTTTACTAGCAATTTTATAACCTCCTGGTAATAAGGACAATAATTTATTTTGTCATAAGAGCACATTTCTATCTGTGTTTATTATAAGGCTAACATTCACTTTCCACAGAGCCATTAATGGTTCCAAAGTTGCCAATATTGTCTCATCTTTTTTTAAGTTAAGTATTCAAAATAATCTGACTAAAACACATGAATCATTGAAGCTACTCATCAAATGTATATGATTTTAAAACAGTTTTTACCATTCAACATAATTTATTTTATATGTTTTAGTACAAGGGCTTAGTGATGGGATTTTGAACAATGAAGACAGCTGCATTTGAAATTTATGAACTCTGGGGCTTAAAACAACTTCAATTATTTATTATTTAATACAATAAGCATGTTGTGATAATATTATATACAATATTGACATTGTCACTTGATTGATAACAAAAAGCAAATAAACAATGACAGATGATTTAAAATATTTTTTTTATGATTTATTTTTAAATGATTGTCTTGAAGAGCCTGTAAAGGCCCACTGCTGTAAGTACGTGGATAAGGATGTACATAGAAAACATGGAAATTACAAAAACATAATTTTTAAAATATGTTAGAAAAAAAATTATTAAAGTAAAAATTTTAAATAAGAGCATCATAAGATAATAATTAATCAGATTAAAATACTAACTTCTTATACATATGTATAATTTTTTGTTTCATACATGGCTTTAATGATAAAACTTTTTTTAAATAATTTACTTTATGATTTAATTTTTCTTGAGTTAATATGAGCATATTGATAGTGAATAAATGGACATAAATATATTTCTCTTATCATTATTTTATGTTTTTTTTTTTTATAAGAGAATTTATTATCAAGTTATTTTATTTTCTATTTTCATTAAACCATTGCTGATTGAAGTACAAAAAATTGTG
>JAQFVV010013823.1:0-70710 GCA_028023455.1 Epiperipatus broadwayi
ACTTATTAATATTTAATTACAAGATTACATATATATATATATATATATATATATATATATATATATATATATATATATATATATATATATATATATATATATATAATTAATAAAACAAATCATAAATTTTGTAACTGCTTTTAAGCTTGCATTTAAATGTTCACTAGATGTAGCTGACCAATGGCTCTAATCAAGCTTAATTTTATAAGTGCGAAAAAGAGAAAGAATTCAAAATCTCTATCTGAAAGTCATCTCCAGACCAATTTGTTCCGAAAGTATTTCTGCGGATTTAAGGATTGTTTATAATAGTTTGTAAACCGTTAAAGTTATTATTTCAATTATATATATATATATATATATATATATTATTTTAATAAACTCAATATATTTTAATGTATTAACTCCTACTTATGGATTTATAAAAAATAAACTTTATCCATTCGTAATGTTTGAAAAATCATTTAGCTTCTTTATGTGAATACTATTGGCTAGCTGTTGATTCATCTCATGTTGTTTTTATCACAACTATTCCAATCGTTACAACCCACTTCAGCAATACCAGAATTTATCTATATTACACAATAATAAAGGTACTTTGTATCGGATTTTCTCTTTCATTTTAATTCTGGGAGACATTTAAGCAATATATTATGTAAATAAAAAAAAAACCACAACTATTTATTGCTATAAATTTCTGTTGTTTTAGATAGTTGCTTTAAAGTAATAACTTATTTTCTCCCTAAAAATATACAAGAGTCGTAACTGAAATGACAAAATTGAGAGTTATATGTTTTTAATAGAGCTGATTCAGTGCTCATTCTACTAATAAAAGATTTATTTAAAAAAGTATATATAAATAATACATTTTTAAATTGAGTTTTGTATGAGAATAAAAATAGGGAGAATAATATGCAAAGATATATATTATTTATAATAATATCGTATAAAAATAAATTATAAATTATATAAATTATCCTGTACTTTCTATTAAATGTTCTTTCTAATTATAAACTGTAAGATGAAGTTTGATGTAACTTTTTAAATATTAAATAACAGAACTAAAATAAAAATAGTCTCAGTAATATAAGAAAACATAATTAATTTGGTTTTCAATTAACAAATAATTAAATTATAATTTCCAACAGTCTTATAAAAGTAAAAATGAAAATTGAACTGAATCAACAACAAAAAGTTCAATAAGTAAAATTTTTAGAAGTTTTAAATTTATTTAATAGAAAATAGTTGAAAGCAATGTCGCCATTTATGTGCATAAAATTCAGAAAGAGAAACTATGACTTGTATAAAAATTCTTATAAATATTAGTAAAGAAGACTTGGTTCAACTTTTTACACTATTATAATGTAAGTCTAAAAACATTTCACAATTTAATTTAGTTCGTCTTCTTCAAACCTATTAATTTCCCCCCTGTTATTTAAAATACAATAATAATTATATCATTCTTGATTACAATATTTTCTATTCTATTCCTTACTTTCACACATCAAAGTTATACTATGTTTACTTAATTTAATATATTTTCATCTATAAGGAATTTGAACTCAGACTTTCAATACCCATCAACTATCCACACTATCTCATATCACTTATACACATGATAACACACATGTAGAAAAGATAAATAATCACCAATGTATGTATTTTCAGTGGTGTGGATGGATGAAGAGTTGGAATAGCAGTCACTGGAGTTTAAGGTCTGTAGATTAAATCTAAGATATGATATTTTAGCACTATCCTGAAAATATAACTTTAATTCCAATAAGTATATTGCCATTTTAATACATCAGTATTATTCAATATTAACCACTGGTTAAAGCTTGTTGAGGAATTGGCAATCCTCATTGTTTATAACTTACAAGCTTAAAAGAATAAGGTCATGCGATCTATGATTCTTATTTTGACTCAGCTTTACATGTTTAATTATTTGATTTGATATTGACAAATTACTAATTGACAAATTTTGAACATAAGTAATTTGAAATAATGTGATCCATTTAAAATCTTCATGCTTTCTTTCCAAAATGCTTCAGATTTGCCTATATAAATGACATTATGTAAGAGAGATAAGATGGACAAAATTTTTTGCTTAAAAAGTTTTATTTTGTGCTTAGAATTGAAAGTATTTAATTTACTTAATAAACCAGTAATGGGGTATTAATATTGTGTATTACATAATATTAATGGCTGGAAAAAGTATATATAGATATATATATATATATATATATATATTAAAATAGCTATTGGTACGCTCTCTATGTGCATATATATATATATATATATATTATAACCTAAAAAATATTGAGGGGAGGAGAAAGAGAGAGATGAAAAGAAAGTAAATAAGAGAAAGAAGAGAAAGATAATATAAAATAAGGGAAGAGAGATAGAGAAATAAAATCAGAGAGAGTATAAGGGGAGAGAAAGAGAAAGAAAAAGAGTAGAGAAGAGAGAAAAGAATAATTGACTAAAATCAGAGACTTTTCAGCTAACACAATGGGGTTACAATAAAATTTATAAAAATGCTATTACACAGAAATATACAACAAGATGGAGGAAAAATCAACAGGGCTGATAATCAGGGCACAATAATAATTTTGAATAGATTATTGAGGAAAATTTCCATCTTTACCCAATATTTATAAGACTTAACCCTCCATCAAATTATATGTATCCCTGAGTACAACAAGTTTATGACAAAAATTAAAATCTTTTTAAATAAAATTTCTTATCTAATGCCTTAAAATAAATGCTACTCCACTCATCACTTCTAAAAGCATAATTTATTAAAAATTCCATAAAACTAAATACCATCAGATGTGCTTTTCTTCTAGCACATGGGGCAGCATAATGTGCAGAATTGTGCAAATCACTGAAAAAGCAACAAGAGTAAATGTTTTCAGGGAGCCTACTGCAACTCTTGTGATATGTACTAACACATGACATTGTCTGCTAAGCAGCTAAATAGATAAATAAATAAGTGAATGATATCCTGGCTGACTATAGGAGAAAAACACTTAACTTGAAGTAACCCGATCCTATTATATAATATTAATAAGCCAATAAGCTAATACACATGTGCTTTGCAGATTGGCTTATTAATATTATAGATTATAAAAACATCATGCTATATAAAAAATAAATGTCTTGTTTACACATCCTATTATATAATAACAATATTTATCACAATATATAAAAAAATATTTTAATATTTAATTTGCAAAATGAAAATATTTATAACTTAGATTAATTATAGCCTTTTAACCAGGATATCACTTGAGATGGAAGAAAGACAAGAGTGTTTTTATGTCCTTCCTCCTTCTCACAAAACAACCTTCATAAATAATTCAGTGTAAACTGGACCTTGATATTTAAAGAATAGATAGGGTGCAGTCTAAAATAGTATGGACAATCTTCATTTCAAAGAAGACTATCTTCTATCTTAAGATAACATAGTTAAAATACATCATAGACTAAATATTATGTTGATATCTGCAAATGCAATATTATCTGTTACAATGATTTCACCCAGAAATCAGAATTAAATGCATGATTTTATTTAATTTTTGGGAAATAAGGTACATCATATGTCTTTAATGAAATGAAAATAATTAATGTAGTGATCAATAATCAATGTTGTGAACCCAAGACAATAAAAACAAAGAAGAAAAATAAACAGAAACTGAATGTGATTTAAATAAAAAATCAATAGGTTTATATACACTTATACTGATACAATAAAAATTTACATAAAACTTGAAAATGTTGCCAATATAGCACTGTTACAAAAATAGTCATTTGACTGACAGCATCTACAAATCTTTTAGTTTGACCAATGAACTATTAAGGCATCTTTAAAAATAATATTGTTACATAATCACCTTATTTTATAGATAATTAGAATAGAGAATTAGTATTGGCCAATTCTTACATAACTCCATTAACATAAATTATTCCTCAGATAATTTTGAGCATCATAAAATTTATATGCTTTACATGGAATTACTTATTAACTTAATGACATATAATTGCTCTTGATTTATCTCTTCTAAAATAACACATTATAACAATAAAAAAACCAGGATTAAAAACTGATCTATTAAGACTTGAAATTATCATTTAACTACACTTAAGCAATAGCTGACATATTTAAAATACATTTTATGTTATAAATAACTACTCTCTTAGTGCTAATCAACTTAAATTAGTAAAATAACCAAATGAATGAATGAAATCGATAAATAAATAAATGTATGGGCTATTCATCAGATGTCATTTACATGCATAAACTATAAAATTACTGCCCACATAATATAAACCACGCAAAATGTTACCATTAGAGAAGTTCTGGATGGTCACAACATCCGCATAGCATGTGTGAATTGCACTTGCTGGCCATATGCTTACAAATTAAACATTTAAAATTACCAACTATTGCTGGTTGGTTTGTGGATAATTATAGAATCATAAAAACACAAAACAGACATTGATACACTTTTGAGCACAAAATAATTGAGTGCATCCTGAAAAAATTAAATCCTTCAAACAAACTTATCTTATCATCACATATTAAGACACAAACACCCTCACCTACTATGGTGAAAAATTAGCTTTAAACACATCATGAGTGATAGGCCAAAAAGACTCTGCAGAACAGCTAACATGAATAATTGAATACATTATAAGAATAGTGGCTTCCAAAATAGCTATGTCTGAGGCAAAAGAGTATGCCTGAACCATGTCACAGCACATCAGGAAAATTATGGAAATGCTCACCACAAACAGGTACCTAATAAATAAGTGATAAAATCACTGCAAATAAGCACTATCAATTCATGGAACAAAAAGTAATACAGATGGGGAATTTATCTACTCCATACAGCACAATAATCAATATAATAAGCAAAGCCTGACATTATAAGGGCCATCAATGCTACAGCTAACAATGACAAGATAAAAACATCACAATAACTAACTAAAGTCATATTCAAAATTTTAAACCGAATAGACAATAAACAATGTCTGAATCAACAAATAAACTTTGGAACGCAAATGACTGTGAAGCATTAATAAAGATAATAAATAGCACATGAAATTTTGGCACTAAGTGATAATGCACATGCGTATGGAATATTAAATATTAAAAATTATAATAACTGGTGGACATGAATGGAAGTGTGAATAAAATGTAAGAATAGATTCTCAAAGCATAAAATATTAACAAATAAGAAATTACTATTGCATTTCCACAAAAATATAAAAGAACAACTTCTGACAATTATTTTTGTTTGGCTGTTTGGAAGACAACGAAGTGAAAATACCATACATTTCAAATAGCTATTGTGAGAGATACAATCTCTATTGACTTAGACTAAGTGAGGTAAAACTTTAGCTGATAAAGCACGTAACTAAATAAAAATTAAATGTTACCTGTTAATGTGTAAAATATGTACACATTTTTGCTAACTCCCCCCAAAAAATTAAATTTACATAAATTAATTACTTGGCACTTGTAATATGGCATAATATTACATAAATGTAACAAAATATCCAAAAGAAAAATATTGCATAAAATATATGTGTATGTATATTTACCAATAAAAAATCTCTTAGTTCATAAGCAATCATCCTTTGCACAGAGCTATCAGTTAAGTGCACATAATATTAATTCGACAGGCGAAGATTCTGCGAAGCTTCTAGTCAAATGAATTTATACAAATATGGCAAAAGGATTTTCAAAAAATGAATGAAACATAAAACAGTTCTTATATCCAAATAGTTCTGAATTTATAGCAATTCTATGATATAAGACAGCAAACAAATGCACACCTAATAATAACTAGTCACGATAATGGAAATGACAATATTGTAATTAATAATATAACATTTCAGCTGATAAAAAAAAAATTTTGGAATTCCATGGGTTCATTTAGTTAAAATGCAGCTTTATGTCTATCCTACTTGAAGACACACATTTTAAGCATTAAAATTATTTACATATTTTAAGCATTGGTTTGAAATTATTTATGTAAAATAATGAGACATTTTCAGATGATATTTTAATTTATTTTTGTAAAATAATTCCGCAAGCACTTCGTTAGCAAAGAATAATTCAGCATGTCAAATGTCTATAAAATATTTTGCTAACAACATGGCACAGATGAGTAAATTAATACTGTATATTTCTAATAAATAATACGTTATATTTCTTCAAAATTTTAATTGAAGAACTGCAGTATAACAACACATGTTATAGTTACTCTCATTCCTTGAACATATGTTTGATATATGAGGAATATTAATAAAACAGGTAATTATTCAGGCATATTAAAATATCATTTAAACAACTCCAGTGGCAATTGATCAAAGGTCAGTAATAAGACAGGTGAATTATTATAATACATCTTTTTTTATTTTTTTATTTTAAGCTTTAAATATACAACTCAACAGTCTATGCATTTTAAATTTCCTTCTTTTAAAACTTTTATAGCTTCTTCTATTTATAAACGAACTAAACAACAATTACACTGGAAAATTCTTCTGCATAACTTTTAAAATGTTCATCAATGAATATAATAATTACACTTTACTAAAACTGATTCTAAAGCAAATTTTATTCAATTGACTGATAATGAAAATTAAGTTTCTCCGAAGCATTTTTCTGATTGAGAAAGTTTAATTGCAAATGAGAATCAAAAATGGGAGAACCTGAAACTACTCGGAATTCATAGTTGATTGAAGAATAATAAAATTTAAATTAAATACTTTTCCAAAGAAAAATAAGAAAACTATACTTTACAAAGATTTGTGCTAAGATTCAAACCAGATCAGAGAGCTAGATGAGGAGACCACACTTAGAATGAACAAACTTCTCTTTTTGTAATCTTTTTTTTAATTACCCCTCCCCCTCGTTTAGTCTGCAAATTTTTTATAAAATATCCAATAAACAAAGACTGTTTTTAATTTTTTTAAGACTTAATTGTAAGATAAATCAATTAATGAAATTATAGTATGATATATATATATATATATTCAAGATTATTATATTCTTATGTGAACACTGATGAATCTGATGTTAGATACATATTAATGCAAACTAGAGAGATGAACATTCTTACAAAAAATACAATACACCTGGGTCTCGTTTTATATGGATTATTTTAATGCGATTTTGAAGTTATGCGATTCATATTTTTTCTTAATATCTTTCACATTTCACTATATTTATTAGATATCAAGAAATTTAAATTATTAATAACTTATTTTGACTTGACATACTTTTTTTTCAAAAATATAACGTTATATTAGCAGCTAACGCGAATATGGCCTGAAGCTGTATTTAGAACTTAGCTTCTATGTAAATAACCTATTTATACTAATGAGTAAATAATAATAATAGATTTATACTTACATATGAAAATATCACAATAAATATTCAAAAAATTTAAACCTTTAAAACATATTATGTTATATATAACATAAATAAATAATCTTTTAGATTTTTAAAATAAAAAACGAAGATTTTATAAACTGAAAATAATCTTTCTAATGATAATGTTTTGATTGCGATCTTATTTTTTTAATATAGAAACAGAAAACCATTAACACAGCACAAGACTAAAAATGGTGCTAGATGTACATCACATCACAAATAAAAATAAAGTGGCTTAACAGGTTTCTCTGTGCATAATTGCTGAGAGATTCTTGACTTTGTTTAAGGAGAAGCCACAATACATCACATCACATCGAATCTGATTTCTTACCAGTTTACAAATGAACGCTTGCAGTAATGATTAAAATATATATGAAAAATGTAACATTAAATACTGTAGTAATAAAAAAAGGAAAAAAAGTTTGGCTTGTATTAATATTTTTCAAATATTTGAAATTTTTTATTAGTCATACTTTATTTGCTTATTTTTTAATGCGAATTTTAAAGTAGATTTTCCTTGTTGCTTTGCCTTTATGTGAATTCTGAAAATTACAGAACCTATCCCCCATTTTTCAAGGTAAATTAAGTCTATTTTTGTGCGATTTTTTTTAATGCGGGTTTTCTGTGGAACCTATCTACCACATAAAATGAGACCCAGGTGTATTAATAATTAATATTAATAACTTTCTGAAAAAATTCAGTGAATTTAAATCAAAAATTAACACTTGTTTTAAAATATTGATATATTTTGAAGAGGGTTTTAATTTAATAGAGATTAATATGAAGATAACTTATATTCTACTAATAACTGCAAAAATGATAACTGGTACAAAAGAAAATAAATAATCATTAAATTTTCAACTAAGAAAAAGCAATATATGAAAAAAATAAGGCATACGAAAATATTAAAAAGTAATCTTTTTAGAAAAATCAAATATTTGAGATCTATAAAGTGTATGAAAAGGAATTAATAATAACATAAAAATATAATTATAAATTGACAAGGCAAATTATATAAAAAAGGAAGTGTGAAAAACATTTTGATGTTAACAATAAGAAAAGTAGATGGAACTACGAGGAAAAGGGATATGGCATCATAACGTATACAAAAGAATTCTACAAAAATGCATAGTAATAAGTAACATGAAAACAACTGGTAATGTCTTAATATTGAAAAAGATGTAGAAAAAATAACAGAGAACATGCATTGCCCTTATTTATTGGACTGATAGTGTATGAAAAGGTTTTCTATAAGGATTTCCATGGTGTATATTAACATTTGTGGACGAGCAATACACAGACCCAAAATATTTTAATATTCTGAACAAAATTTTTCAAAATTCAAAAATAGTGATTAAATTACATAATAACACAAAGAAAATTTAAGATATAAAACAAGATGATTCAGTATCTTTTATATTTTTTAACATCTGTCTTACAAAAAAGAGTTTGTGTATAGAGATGGAAAACTAAGAAATAAAAATACATGGAGATTATTTAAGTGTTCTGGATTTTCAAGATGAGGTTATTGTTTCTAAAAAATATGTCATAGCTTCAGGAAACTACAAGAATTAGTAGATGAAAATAAAAAAAAATAGGTCTAAAGATATTAAATTAATGCTTAATAGATTTTATTAGAAAACAAATATTGGTACTTATGAATTAAAATGAATTAATAACTTCAAATACTTGACTACATCATTAACATAGCTGGATACACAATAAATAAAATTATTCATTAAATTAAACTTGGATAAAATACTTTTGCTTAAAATAATAGAGCATTAAAAAGATGCCTAAGTTTTTGAAAAAAAAATATAGATGTGATTTTCTGGTACTCAGTAAGTATCACACAAAAAAGGCAAAAAATGTTGACTTTTTAACTAAAGATAGAGACTTCACACTATTCAACAAAATATGAAGAAATGTATGCTGGGAATAACCAGAAAAGTCTGAAAGGATAGTATTGGGATGACAGAACAGACTACAATTTCTGAGATGATTAAAAATAAAGATATTGAAATGGAGTTAGGATGGACACATTGTTAAAAAAGATAATATATGGGAAGTTGAAGCTGCAAACTGGATTCCAAGAGTTTATAAAAGACTTACAGGAAAACCATATCTGAAATGGTTGGATGAAATAAGGTTTTTTTGATGTGATATGGATAAAATAGTATGAATTAAAAAAACTGAACTAAATTTGTTGAAATGTTGACATTACAATAGATCAATAATAATTGAAAGGGACAGTAGTGATGATATATATATATATATATATATATATATATATATATATATATATATATATATATATATATATATATATATATATATATAAGTTTATTTATAAGTTTACATCAACATCATCAACCATTATCAATCCACTGCAGGATGAAGGTCTCTCTGAGTTCAATCCATCTTCTCCAATCTTTACCTTCTTTTCTCCACATCACCCCTGCACATTTTCTTATTTCATCCATCCATCCCACATGTGTTCTCATTCTGGGTCTTATACAATCCCTTGGAATTCAGCTTAAGATTTCAATTGTCCATGTATAATCTTCTCTTCTAGCAATATTTCCATCCCAACTCCACTTCAATCTTTTAATTTTTTTAATGAGGTCAATAACACATGTTTGTTGTCTTACCCATATATTGCATTTTCAATCTCTTGTTACTCCCAACATGCATCTCTCCATACTTCTTTAGGTGGTCTGAAGTCTCTGTATTGCTCTTCTATTAAGTTTCCACATCTCAGATCCATAAGTAAGAACTGGTAAAACACATTTATTAGAAACCTTTCTTTTCAAACACATAGGCATATTTCCTTTTAGTATCATGTTATTTCTACCAAAGCACTTCAACCAAGTGTAATTCTATGATTAATTTCATCCAATATGTTTCCATTTGTATTAATAATGTGACCAATGTATTTGTAATTATTAACTTCTTCTAACTTATCATAATTAATATTTATTTTCATATTTTGAAAAAATCCATTAAACATTACTTTAGTCTTTTTAACATTTATCTTTAGTCCTACTTTTCTACTTTCATCTGATAACTCCTGCAATATTTCCTGCAGCTCTAAAGCATTAGTTGCAAAAACAACTACAACATCTGCAAAATCTAAATGACTTAATGATCACCATTATCTTTTACTCCTTTAGCTTCCCATTTTAATCCACAAAATACCTCTTGCAGGACTGCAGTAAAACGTTCAGGAGATATAGAGTCACTCTGTCTTACCCTTCTAATTGTTGACTTTCCCAGTATGTAATCTAATTGTTGCTGTTGCATTTTTATAAACACTTTTTAAAGTATGATAATATCTTGGATCTATACATTGATGATCAAATGCTTTAATCACTGAAGAAATGTTTTTAGAATCAACCCCTTTTCATAATCTACACGTCCAAAATATAATGACAACTCATATTCATTTGTCCTTTTTATAACTTCTCTTAATACCTGGATATGATCTGCTGTACTAAAACCATCTTTCAGTGATTAAGGCATTGGATCATCAAGATATAGATCCAGGATATTGTCATATTTAAAAGCATATGTATAAAAATGCAACAGCAACAATTAGATTCCATAATGATACTGAGAAAGTCAACATTGAGAAGGGGGTAAGACAGGGTGACTCTTTATTCTCAGAAGGTTGTAAAGTCACCAACCAAGATAGCAGTTGGTGGCCGATGGCAGAGTGTGCTAAAAATCTCCTGATTGTAGACCCAGGCTGCCATTTGATGACAACATTTTATTTAGGTACTTACAATTGCAGATGACTTCCAAGTAAAGGAAGATTGAAAAAAGTAAAGGAACTGCCTTATATTAAATGGGGCATTATTGGACTTTGTGAAGTTAGAAGAAAAGATGAAGAGATAATTGATTTAAAAAGTAGACATGTACTGTATTATAAAGCCACAAATATTTGAAATACAAATAGTGTAGGATTCATTGTAAATAAAAAGGGGAGGAACAATATTATGGAGATTGACGGTGTATCAGACAGAGTGGCAAGATTAGTTATACAACTTAATAGCAGATACCAAATGCAGATAATTCAGGTTTATGCCCCAACAAGTTCTCATAGTGATGAAGTAGTAGAAGATTTTTATATGGATGTGCAGAAGCCTTTTGATCAGAGTAAATATTTTAAAATTGTTATGTGAAACTTTAATGCTAGAATTGGTAAACAAATAAAAGATGAAAGTGCTATAGGTAATTTTGGTTATGGTAATAGAAATAAGAGAGGACATAGACTTGTGGAGTTTGCAGAAAAAGAAAAACTTTATATTATGAATTTTTTTTTTGAGAAAAATGTTAAAAGTATATGGACATGGAAGCATCTAAATAAAGGTACAGCAGAATTGGATTATATTTTGACCAACTGAAAATGCATATTTCAAGATTGTAATGTTCTTAATAAATGTAATACAGGAAATGAACATTAATTAGTAAGATATAAGATTCGTGTTAATGCAAAACTAAGACAAAAATTATTAAGAAAAACAATATTTACCACTGATATTGCTAATCTTCAGAAACATTCTAATGAATTTAAATTAGAACTTACAAATCGGTTTCAACTATTAGTAGATTTTGAACATGATTCAGATTTGAATGAAATTAATATGAAAGTAACTGATACACTTTTAAAAACTGCAACAAAGATAGCTGGTAGAAAAAAGCAGCAATTGACCAATAAAATTTTTTACTGAGGCTAGAGAATTTATGAAGAAAAGAAGGAATATGAATATATACAAAAATGATGTATTAAAAAGGATTTAATATCTCAATTTTTTTTTTATATAGCAATATGCTTGCAATTGTATTACATTCAAATATCAGCCTTTCAAGCTAATTGTGCATGCGCTTTTTGCGAGTGTTAATAATAAATGAAAACTTTATTTTCCAATACAAGATATAGTATTTATGCAGGAATAAAATGAATCCACTTATTCCTACAACTCAAATGCTTATATATGAGCAAATCTGAAGTACTGACAAGAAAAGCGTGAGGATAGACCACTCACTTTAAATTACTATTTACTATCTGAATGAATGACATCGGTGAAATTGCAGTACTTCAGATTTGCTCATATATAAGCATTTGAGTTGTAGGAATAAGTGGATTCATTTTATTCCTGCATAAATACTATATCTTGTATTGGAAAGGAAAGTATTCATTTATTATTAACACTCATGCATGCACAATTAGCTTGAAAGGCTGATATTTGATTATCTCAAATTTTTTAAAATGATGCAGAAATGAGTTGAAAATGGTATAAGAAAATGTAACTGTGAACTAGCAAGGAAAGCTGTAGAAGAGAATAGTCTCAAAAATGTAAAACAACATTTTGGTCTTAGTAGGAAATTTATATCTGCAATAAGAAAAAAAAATGGAATTATTACTAAAAAAAGATATATCATGAAATGGGTAGAAGACTTTTATCACGAATTATATAGTAATAAAGAACAAGTACCTCCTATATCTATTACATCTTCTGAATTGCACAAAATTTTAAATGAAGAAGTGAGACATGCAATTAATTGTATGAAGAAAGTAAAGGCTCTAGATAATGATGGAATTATAATTGATATATTGAAGCGACATATATATTATATATATGTTTGCTTTATCATTTCCTGTGGTTTAACTAAAGACACTGAGTCCAATCACAGTGAATGAAGTAGAAACTTTAAAACATTCCATAAATTTTATAAAATAAAATTACAAGATTTTACTTTTAGATAAAGTGAAATTCCTGAATCGCAGATCTCATTAAAGAAAAGATTGTGAATTAGATAAATACTTAATTAGTTAAAAAAAATTGTTTAGTTAGAAATAAGATTGTAAAACAATGATATTAAAATGCAAGATGGCCAACAAGAGGGTATAAAAATTGAGAGCTTGTCTTTTGTTCTCTCTCTCTCTCTCTTATACCCATGGAAGCTCTATTCTTGAAAAGCAGCAAAGAAAACTTATTGAACCAGAAAGAAGTGAAAGCAATAGGATTAGCTTTTTAGACAAAGCTCTTTCTGCAACCAGGATTATACTAGCTTCTTGCTGGAGATTTTTGAACCACCAACATTTAAAGAAAAACTAGAGAATTTTTGGATGCTATAATTGAAATGGTCGTGTAGACTTTTCCCGTCTCTCTCTAGCCAGTATTCTGTTTTTTCTGGAACTGGAATGGTATAACATCAAAATGTAGAGGGGTGCTGGAACAATTTTTGCCTGACCGATGCCTGCTGCCGATAATGGATAATCAAGGATCGAAATCAAAATAAGCCATCACTTGTGTACTGGACTGGAATATCCATAGGACTATCTATGTAAAGACATATGCTATTTTTTTTTTTTTTAAAAAAGGTCGCTGGTAACTTCCACTTTTATTTTATTTTTCATTATTTATGGGATATAAATATATGCATTAAATTGTATAACCTGCTATATTAATATTTTATCATGTGATTTTTTTTTATTTTATCAATCACTATTATGCTTACTTTAATTGTAAAATTTATTTAGTTTCCTTTTGATCAAGAGAGAAACAAAATGACTCTCGCATTTTTTTAAGCATATATGTATAACCTATGAGGGACGGGCTGGGGTGGAGAAATAGTTAAATTTAGTTTAGATATTCTATAATCAATCCACTATATTGAAGACGGAATCTTTAAAATTTCTTTTAAAGTTTCTTGAAAAAAAAATAAATCTCTTTTCCCCCCGTCCACCTCCTTCCTACCATATTTATATATGTTAATGCTTAGAGAGGCAAGCAGAAAGCGTAATCATTTTTTGTCTTTTTAGATATGTGCATGTCTTTTTGATTTATCATGAAATAAAATAAATACAACCATACACATTAAATCTACAATTTATGGTTTAAGTCAAAGATCCAATTACGTCTTCTATTTTACCGCTCAAGTCAATCTGGGTTTTATTAATATATGCATTCGCATAGAACGTATATAGCTTAAACATTAAGTCTTTTTTTTATTATTGAATGTAAAAGAGGGTATAGTAAAGCTATATATATATATAAATTAAAATTGGAAATCTTCATTAATGCTGTGGGTGAACTGGCTAAATAGTAATTAATTATTAATTAATAACCCCATCTTTCTTGTATTTTAATATTATTTCAAATATGGGGTAAATTAACAAATATTTTATAGCGGATATTTCCTCAGTCTCGTAATATTTTGAAATATTATTTTATATATACGTAATATTTAATTAAAAGTTATTTTTAAAAAGTTAACGGTCGTTTGACCGCATTTTCTTATATAGTGATACTCGATGAGTCGTGGGTGTCTCGGTACTTCTACTTCACTCCTTTCATTGTTGCTTCATATGCTAACACCTTTCCTGGACTACTTGTTAGACCAGGAGGGCTATCTAGACCCAGTTAGCTTTGTATGAAGCCTTTGTGCCCAGAAACTCGCTTTCTCAACCGACAAATTGAAACACCAAGGACCACGATAGTTTTATTTTATGATAAATTCAAGCCTTGCTGTTCATAAGTTTAAAATATCATGTAAATCTAAAAAAATATCTGCTGCTGTGGATTATCTTTATTCTGTCATTGGCCTCATTTTTATTTAGCTAGTCCAAATAAATTATCCATTTTTGTAATGTCACCCTAAAGTTATGTTTTTCTGTCCCTCTTGTTTAAAGTAAAACACCCAGTTGTTGGATAAGTATGTATTGTTATGTAATTGCAATACAATTGTTTAAAATACATTAAATGGATCTTACTAATGTATATCTATACACATCTATGTTTGCAGATGCAAGAAAATAACTTGCAATAGTTTTTATTATTATTATTATTTAGTCTCAAATTATCATTTCTATTGTTATTTCAACTAAATGTCATTCACTAATTTAATTATGGATTAATTGTCTGTGATTTTATATATAGTTTAAACCTGATTTTTATTTGTTAATATTCCCCTTTGGGATCTCATCTCTCCCCGACCACTGGGCATACATTAAAAATAAATTCTAGTGAGGTTTGGGGAGTAAGTCATTTAGTAGCAATCTGGACGAGTAGGTGAGGTTCAAACCCACTCTACCTGAAGCTCTTGGTTAGGTTAAAGCAGCTCTACTTTTTATATCATTACAATATTAAAAGAAGCAGATGAAGAAATATAATTATTTTTAGCAAAATTATATAACAAATGTCTAAATGATAAGCATGTACCAGATGATAGGAAGAATGCAGTATTAATATTAATATTTAAAAGAGGTGATAAAGGAGATATTACAAATTACAGACCTATCAGCCTTTTATCAGTTTTATACAAAATTTTTACCAAGATAATTACAATTTATCTACAGAGAACATTGGATTTCCACCAACCAAGAGAACAAGCTGGATTTAAAAGTGGTAAGTTTACTTATATATATATATATATATATATATATATATATATATATATATATATATATATATATATATATATATATATATATATATATATATATATATATATATAATGTCTCTTAATTAAAACAAAATTGTAATTACAATAAAAATAATAATAATAATGGTAAAAAAAAAAAAACTATTATAAACAACTCATAAATTCGCAGAAGTACTTTGGTTAATTTCTTGAACCGGCCTCAACTGCCATTAAAATTCAAAAAGAAAACAAAGTGGAAGTAAACGTCATCAATTCAAATTCCACAAATCTTGTATTTTAATGTTAGCAGATTGCCTATTTATTAAATGCATTTTATTCCTGTTTATAAAAATTGCCTCTTTAATTTTTCTTTTACTATGATTTCTCTCCTCATCAAGAATTTTCACATTTTCAAAATCAAATTTAAATTTATATTTACATGTTTTTTCATGATCAAAGAAAACTGAAGGAGACATTAAATCACCATTATTTTTACTTTTTGCATGCTTATATAACAATGCATGCTCCCTCAATCTCTTCTCAATAGTGCACCTAGATTCACCTATATATGATAGCATATAATCACAAAAAATTTGATATATGACATTACTTTTCTGCTTGACAGGTATGACGTCCTGTAATAATCCACCCCACCCTTCTTGCATTAAATACTTCATCAAATATAATAATAATAATAAATACTTATAAAAATTCCCAACTAACATTCATAAGCAACTCTCACATAATGTTTTAGACCATTAACAAAAAAGTTTTAAAATTTTAGCACTATTTCACTTTTTTTTTAGTTAAATGCAGTTATTCACCCTGACACAGTATACATTAATTACTTGTGCCCATTCAGAAGGTCACAATATATACTTAAGTAAAAAAGATAGGATGAATTCATCTTATCTTTTTAAAAGACTTTATCTTGTATTTAGAAAGGAAGTGTATTCCTCAAATATTTTATATCTATGCAGTGCATGTGTAGAGGGGTGATTTCCTTATGACTGTTACAAATTAAACATGGTGATATATAAATAAATAATTTGTTATATATACATTTAACCTTTTTTTTGAAAAAAATGTAATTCAATATAAATAATACATACATGCACACTGAGAAAAGTCTGTTTAATACATTAAAATCAAAATGTTAAATACATCAGCACAGTATACTGACCACACTTTCAACTAGGCTGTGTGTGTTATTTATATTACATCATTTATATTTTGTAACCCATAAGAGTCTTTATATCAACATATATAAGTATTGCTCAGGTGATGTGTTGCATTGTGATGTGAGATTAATGAGTCTGGTATTTTATTGTGTAGTTGCCTATTAAATACTATGATTGCTTTTGATTTAATGACTTTTTGGCTAGAATTGTTTTATTTTTATGTTTATCCTGAAGAATCATTACAAATGCAACCTTTTGGACAATCAAAATATGCACAAGAAATATGATCTTCTCACTCTTTGTATAAAACTAATATAATATTCCACAATATTTTTTGCAATGCAAATAAAGAATTTCACTTGACTATATTCAAATTATAAGTTTAGCCCTATATATTATTTATGGTAAAACAGTACTTATATTATGAACTATAATATATATAAATATAATTTTTTTGTTGACAGTAATCAATAATAAATAACAAAATTATAAAAAAAGCAATTTAATTTTATGTGTATAAACATTGGTCTCTTCTGAACAAATCTAATTTTATTAGGCAAGATCTTATAAATAAAAAAATGGACATTTAATTGCAAATAAATAAGTAAATAAAAAACAAATAAAAATTATACTTAGAATTCTATAACTAATATAGTTATATTTTTGATATAAGTATCTGATATATTTTTAATTTCAAATTTTTATCTGCTAGTGCTTAGGGGAATTGGTGCATAAACAGCAGAAAATGATTTATTCTCATAGCATAAATATATTTACTATATATGAAAAATATAAATATTTATTATTATTATTATTATATATTAAATATTTTCCTTAAAATAATGTGAACAAAATTATTTATGTATTTAAAAACACTTAAAATAAGTAAAGAATGCTGTTTCTACATGAAATGTATTTTGGCAATTATCTATCTTTTTTTAGATATCTTTATTTTTATATGTGATAAAGTATAAGTTTTAAGTATATTTTAATTATATATAATTCATGCAAAAATAGAGACGAGATTGAATGTTGTATGTATGTATGCATAATTACGAAATATATACTGATTTATAATTAGTTTTAAAATGTATATCTTAGCTAAGAATTATAATGTATTTATCAAAATTTAATTCATTTTGAATAGTATTACTTTTACAGGCCTTAATCATTTTTCCTATTATTACTCAAAAATATATGCTTTGTTATTTTTTTTAAAAATAATAACTGAGATTAGAAAGTTTATTTTTTTATATATTTTTTAAAGAAGGTACATGATAAATTTTATATTGACAATAACTTACGTATACTAATTGTGAACTAGATGATAAATCATTTTTTTATATTTGAAATACACATGGATTGGTGACAGTTTATATATATATATATATATATATATATATATTAGTTTTACCTTTCATACAGACCAGCAAGTTTCAAATAGGTAAATGAAATTAGTGGAAATAGTTTAACAAATACAATATTTTATAAATAATAGCAAATGTCTTCTATGATTTTGAACTAATCACTTCAAAGAACACATGAAATAGTCAAGCGTTGTTAGCTGAGAGGTCACCGCAGCAGCCTTGCAAGCAAGAAGTTGTTTGCAGATAGTTGTGGGTACGCCTCCCGGCTGATGCTATGACATATGGAAAAAAAAACACATGAAATATATTTAGGTAACGATATAAAATTCATTTCTTTTTAAAATAAAACAACAGATAGTGATCTTTATCCATATCTTAAACTTTCTAGGTGGAGAACATTTATTTGAAGTACAGTATATATAAATATAACTCATGTGAAATTTACCAAATCTATTTTAAATAATAATTAAACTGCCCTCTAGCTGCCAAGTTCGATAACTTTTACAATAAGAGAGTGAACCACCTCCAATGTATTTTAGTTCTTTTTATGTACAGTTATCTAAAACAATAATGTTTATTATAGAGTTTTAGAAGTCAGTGAAATATTTCCACTCTATAGATTTAATATCAGTTATTTAAAGATCCATTTACATTAAAAGATAGAAAGAGTGATTTAAATTAGTACTCTGGCAGTTATTGTTCTAGATAACTGTACATAAAAAGATCTAAAATACATTAAGAGGTGATCCACTCTCTTATTGTAAAAGTTATCGAACTTGGCTGCTGGATGGCAGTTCAATTATTATTTACAATAATGAAGAAAAATCAAATATAATGATGGTTAATACTGGAGAAAGAGAAGATGTAGAATTTTTATTGTGAAATATTAAGTTAAATGTGGTGAATAGATATAGTTATTTGGGAATTATTTTAAGTAATCAGAAAAGTTATTTGGATGAATGGGAGAAAAAATTGATGAATGAAGCAAAGAAAAGAAAGGGATTGATAAAAAAATTAACAGTGTTTTCATATAATAAATATGATGTAGCTAGAATTATATGGAAAGGAGCTGCAGTAGTAGGGTTAACATATGGTAATGATGCATTACATATTAGTAAAGAAATATTAAATTACTTAGAAAAAGTTCAAAGAAAAGTAGGAAGACATGCATTTGATGCAAAGTATGGACAGGAAGAGAGGCAATTCAAGGAGAAATGGGATGGTCAAGTTTTCATATGAAAGATGCAAAAAGTAAAATGAAAATGTTTGGTAGATTGCAGTTTATGGATAATAAAAAAATAGCCAAAATAGTATTTAATTGGGTTATGAGTAAAGGGCAGGCAACAAGATGGGTGAGAAAGGTAATGTGATATGCAAAAGATTTTGATAAAGTATTTATATCAGTATATTTGTACAAAAGATGGGATGATTGTGTTGAGAGGATTGTTGAGTGTTATAGTAATAAGAAATATGATAAAAGAATAGATTTATTAATAAAGAATAGGAAGTTAGAGAGATGGAGAAATAGTATGGAGAGTAAAAAGAGTTTAAATATATATAGAAATAACAGAATATTAGGTGTGTATTAATATATGATAATAATAAGGAAAGTAGTTTATTGTTTAAGACTTGAATGAGATTTTTAGCTACAAGAGAATATACATGTAGATGAAAAAATATGGGTGATTTATTTTGTAAATTATGTAAGGAAGAAATAGAAGATATTAGGCATTTTTTAATTGAATGTAAATGCTTGAAAACAGAAAGGGTACATATAATGAAGTTATGGAAGAATAAATATGAAAAAAGTGATTATACAGAAAGTGAATTATTGTTTTTTATGCTGGGTTTGGAAAAAGATAAGGGGGATTTAGATATAAAGGTTATATAGAGTTGACAAAGATTATGTTGTGGAAATGGGATGGCGTAGAATATGGGAAAATTTAGAGTGGGGGAATGGAAAATAAAGCGGCTAACACCTTTATCTGGACATAATTGCTGAGATATTCTTGACTTCATTTAAGGAGAAGCCACAATACATCACATCACATCAGATTTGGTGAATTTCACATAAATTATATTTATTCATTATTAAAATATTATTTATCATATATCTATATATATTGATGATTTTACTATTAATATCATTTATTTTCTTTATTACTTTTACAATCCTTTTTACAATTCACAATTGATGTTTTCGAATGCCCCAGAAATATTTTTTAAAACTTCTACTTATATTTTCAAATCTTAACTTTTTTTCTTCATTGTCAAATCCATATAATATTAATATCATTTGTTATTTGTATTACTTTTTTACTTTATTACTTTTGCTGGGGCAATCAAAATTGTCAATAGTGAGTTGTCAAAAAACATTGTAAAAGTAATAAAGAACATAAATCATGTAAATATTATATGGATTTGACAATTCAATAAGAAAGATAAATGGATATTGGCGATTCTTAAAAACATATACTGAGGCATATAAGATCTTATGACTATGTTATAGAAAATTAAAGAAAGACAAATATATATTTAAATTGAGCAATTTCTTCATAAAGTGTAAAAATCTCCAAGATAGTAAATGCCTAAACAATGTATATATTGTTTGTACATGTAGTGTTTGCATGCCCTCCATGTTTTAACTTAAAAACATGAGATAATAATTTATTTTAATCACTTTCTGCTAATATTGGGATAATAAATAAAAATTAAAATACATTTTTATTTTATGAAAAATAAAAAGTGGAAAAAAATTAAATTGATTTATCATATTAAAATTAATTAAAAATGATACCATTTTTTTTTCATGTGTTGAAAACGATACCGTTTATACCAAAATTTTTATAAAAGGCCAAAAATAGATTTATTACTGTATAGATCCAAAATTGAAATTCATAATCCAAATTAAATTGTTCTATTCATAAAAAGCAAACAATATTATGGGATAGTCAATTAAAATGTTTAATAAATAAGAGTGTTCATGATGTATTAGATTGTTTTAAAGAAACAGGTATGATGTAAGAATAGTAACATATATTTAAAGGGAGATATTTCAAACTCCATTCATTTCTATTCTTGATACTATAAAATATATCAAAAAATTATATCATCAGAAGTTTAGAGAGAGATACATTTCAACAACAACAAGAAAACTTAACTTTATTGGTCGAGCTAAAGATCTTTGAATAGAGAATTATTAACAAAAAACAGTAAAAAATCTAATAGGAAACACCTAAGTAAACTTATATGTTCTTAACAACAATGATATTAGAATACCTATTGAGTCCTTAATATGTACTGCATATCATGCTAAGTTTTCTTTGGAAACTTTATATTCTGGTTCAAACATGAGAACCTGGGATGAGTTTCAATCATAATCTGAAGATCTTCAATGACTTTTAAAAATATGACATTTTGTGAGCTAACGTGCATGCTAAAAGAAAAGTTACACTATTCTTATCAAATAGTAAATCTTAAGATACATTCTGATAAAATAAACCTACAACTTTGAGAAACCAAAAATATATTTAAATTAAAACTATATCTAAAATCTGCAAATAAAATATAAGGCAGAGAAAATTGACAAAATCTGCATGTAAAGATGCATAGTGATACATGCACAAACATTGTTATTACTATTTACTATAGCTAGTGATAATATTATATGGATTAAAATGGTTATGTAATTTGTACTTTGTAAGTAATATTTATTCCTCATAGACAAATTTTATATTTCTATAGTATCATTAAAATGCGTCATCTTAAAAACCATGCTAGAATATTTCTAACATATAATGTTGCAGAATGTGATTAAGGCAATATGACACATGTAAAAAAATTATGTATTCACAATTCAATATTATTATGTGAGTATAATTCATATTTGTTGATTTTTAGAAAATTCTTAATTTAATTTTGTCTCCTAAACTCTTTTCTTTACTACATGTTCTTGATTATCTATAGATTTGCTATGTATATGTCATTAATAAATCATTAAAATATAGAGTAGTGATGTGTTAGCAATTTAGAACTACAACATGAAAAGTTGACATATTACAACTTAATAAAAAGTGAAGTAAGATTATTAAATAGAGACTTTAGAAATGCATTCAAACAGAATAAATGATGATCTTTCGAAATGTGCAAATAAATAGTATTCGCATTACAATTTTTTTCAGATCATTTTGAGTATTACTCTTTTTTTTACAATGAATATTCTCATTTCCATGGAGAAAAACTTTTGTCATATATATATATATAACACATGAGTCAGTATTTGTATAAAATTGAAATTAAAATTAGTCATTTTATTAACAGAACCAAAGTAAAGTTATATTAATAATTATGATCATGATGATTCAATTTTTAATGCGTGCAAATAATTGTTCAACAACTTTTTAAAATAAAACTTTATTCTGAATTTAAACTATTTTTATTAGAAAGTATATTTTTTAAATACTTAACATTTTTATTAAACATAAGTCAAATTATTATATGTATAATATAACATTAGTTAATATTTAATATCTCCGCTTGATTAAATAATGGTTAATTTTGGATTGAAAATAAAATTTTACATTATTAATATATTAATAGCGCAATAAATATTATTAAAATAAAATATACATTTGAGTATTACAGCAAGATCAATATTTATCATTAATTAAATTTATATATTTTATTAAAGTTTTCAAATAGATTTCTTTTTAATAATTTTACTATTTGTTTGATATTTTATAGATAAATTAATGCACATTCAGAGCTATAAAGGATATATATATATATATATATATATATATATATATATATTGTTTTAATATATATATATATATATATATATATATATTAAAACAATAGGTTTTTAACATCACCAGTTTATAAATAAATAAATAAAAGCTAAAACTAGCTTAAACCTCAACTGCCTCAGAATTGCAATTATTTCAAATACTGGCTATAGCTTTTATTTATATATCGTATTTTAAAAGTCGTAGAGTTAATTCTAGCTCTTGTTTTACTAGATATAAAAATCTATTTATCTACCAAGTGACTTTAATATATAAAATGTTTTTCTTATAAATTCCAACAATCTATTGTTATAAATAATGTAAGTTGCAAAAGTAATACATGTTTATTTTGGGAATATCAAGTGAGCTTTGAAAATTAGAGATGTTTTGTTTAACTTTGATTTAGGAGCCCTTAGTTCTGAAATTCATCACTTATCCTGCAGTAAGGACTTCAGGGTAGTGTATGCTGTTTAAACGGTTTAATAATTCAATGTCTTATATTAAAACAGCAATTATTATCTAATATAATCATTATTGGAAAAATACCAAATTAGTATAACAATAATTCATAGTGTTATAAAACAGATCTAATTAAAGTTAGTTATTCTAGGTTTATGCTTGACAAAGAGATAAAAAAAACTACAAATAGAAATTAATTTGATAAAACATCTAATTCTAAACCGTGAATTGACATGCCTTTGCCTAATATGTATTTAAAAATAATATCATTTATGCACAAGAATTTTGATATTGGCTTTTGATGTCTCCTATCACTAAACATATTTATTAACAATTCCAAAAATAAGATTAATGATGATTTTAAAACTCTATTGGTATATGCCATGGATTGCCAATTGGAGAGACACATGCAAACTTAAAATAGAAAATCACTCAGCATGCTTATTTGTATAACAGAGCTAAATGCAACAAATCTTATAGCTCAGTATTTGTAGACCATAAGAAAAAAATGTGTCATTTTTTTAAACCTGGTGATGCTAAAATTATATGCCTAGAAAGTAATAATAGAAAACGAAAAGAAAATTTATATAATTGATTATATTTCATATTCAATTCATATATATATATATATATATATATATATATATATATTGAATATGAAATATAAATATAATCACTTTATATATATATATATATATATATATAAAACCAAAACTGTCTAACACTATACTAGCAAAAATAAAAATGCAAAACCATAAAACAATACAATACTAGATTAAATTTTAAAAATTTTACCAAAATCCTTACACAACCATGGTTTCATCTACTACAAATAGACCTTCTCAAGTGAAAATCAATATATATATATATATATATATATATATATATATATATATATATATATATATATATATATATATATATATATATATAGACAATTATATATTTAAATGACAAATTTATTTACATGTAATCGATTTTCATTCTAAAGATAACATAATGGTTTTATAAGAAATACCACCAAGTGAAATATATATATAAGACATATTTTGCGAGTTCATCCAAGTTAAAAAAATTTAAATATTAATATAACGATGACGACGACGTTTTAACTTGATCACACAAATCATCTACTGGGTGATAAAAGGTAGAAAGATGGTTGTAGAGGTGCAACAATCACTGATTTGATAAGTTCCGTCAATAGCAAAAATGTTAAATTAAGAATGTTTTTTAAAAAAAATCTTTCCAAATAGGAGGAAGTTTGCATGTATCATCTCGCTTATTGATGCAATCTGGCCTTTTAAGTATCTCAATGGCTTCTCTAATTTTGCACTGGTAGAGATTATCACATCTGGATATAATCCTGGTACTAGAAAAATCAATTTTATGACCTGAATTTATAGTATGGAATGAGAGTGCTGATGATGATGAGTGTTGTTTAACTGCATTATCATGTTCATCTTTTCTAAAACCGATGCAACAATTATTCATATCTATGTAAGAAGCTTTACAATTTTCTCATGATAGTTGATAAACACCATGAGATTCAAGAGGGATTGAATCCTTAGGCTTGATTATTACATAGAAAATGCTGTATTTATATTATGGCATTTTAATATATGTCCAATACTGTCTGTAGTTCCTTTTACATATGGAACACAAATCCTAATAGCTGATTTATCTTTTTTTTTCTAATTTGTCCATTTTGGGCTTGAAATAAAGCTTTTTTTAATAAATTTATAATTATAACTATTTGCTTATAAAATACTATTAATAATATTTACTTCTTCTTTCAAATGTGGCTTATCTGAAAGGTTAGTTGATCTATTTAAAAGACTTTTGGCTATGGAAACTATCTTAGTTGGGTGATATGAGATTTTTTTAAAAAAACATTCTTAACTTAACATTTTTGCTATTGTTAGAACTTTAACATTTTTTTTCAAATCAGTGATTGTAGCGTCTCTACAACGGTCTTTCTACCTTTTATCACCCAGTAGATGACTTGTGTGATCAAGTCAAAACGTTGGTATATTAATATTTAAAATTTTTTAACACAGATGAACCCACAAAACATGTCTTTTATGTATGGAATCTGTGAAATCTTCGTATCAACATATATATAAATTATTTATTCTTACACATATATTTACAGCTATCTTCACATCTTATTTCTTTATTTGACATTACTTAGGTCATATAAAACTTACAAGATGTACAATCTGAGGTCAAATTACATTTTTTGTACAATAAATTGTTTTGTAAGGAAGGACTACTATATATATATATATACATTTTTATAAAAAAATAAAATTAAAATTAGTAGCATGTCCCGCTTCTTCCTTTATACTGTTGGCTTCATCTTCATTCTACTCCCCTTTCTTAATTTCCCATGATATATCTGACTTATTCCAATTTTTTAACACATTATCATTAAGTATTAGGCTGTTTGAGAAATAATACAAGAGTCAGTCAAAATTATAAGGATATAATAGTAACATAATTTATTAGATATAAAACATTAGAAACTCTTCAACTGGTTTCTCATATTATTAGTTTTCTATCATTTTATACTAACATTTATTTCCTCAGATGCACACTTTATAGATTTAAGTCTAGGTTTTATTCCTTTACCATTTCTTTACAGTGGTTTTTAAGAACTGTGATGTCACATGGTGTTGGAAGGATAGGTAGATGACTCATTTGTTACATATTGTCTACACTGCATAAATGTAAATTCAAATATATCATAGTTAGAATACAAAAATGAGTTAATTAAAAAGTTATTATGTGATCAATATATTCATATTATTAAAAAAATATTTATTAAATAACACAAAATAAATGAGAAACCCTCTTCTAAATAAATTTCTATTTAATATTTCAGCTATAATATCAATATAATACCATTTTGAATAGTGTTTTAATATGATATATGCTACAATGTACAATTAACAGAACTTGCCAAAATGCTAAGAAATAAACAATGAAATATTGAAATATTTAAGAAAAATATCTCAGAACTTTCAATATGTGTTGTTGTACAGAGAAATTAATTGTACGTATCTAAATTCAAATAATTATATAACTTATAACAACAATAAAATATGGTGGTCAAGAGGTCAGCAACGGCTGCTTTATAAGCAGTTGTCCCGGGTCAGCAGGTTCGCTTACTGGCTGATGCTATGACACATGAGAAAAAAAACAATAGAATTTTATGATTCTTAATTTATCTGAAATCTAATAAAGCTTCTGATGTACAGCAGATTCATTCTTCATTGCCAAATATTTAAAATATATGTATGGATTTAACAAATGTATATTGATTTTAATTCTATGTTGGATAGTTACATTATAAGTACTTTTTCTTTTCCAATGTGAACACACACCAACAAATATACATAAGACTGACATCACAACAGAACGTTTTTTGAAATTAAATTCCAATTAAAAATCTTATCAACACTATCTTTTTTCTTATGTGTCATAGCATCAGCTGGGAAGCGAACCTGCTAACCCGGGACAACTGCTTATAAAGCAGCTGTCTCTGATCTCTGGACCACCACTGCTTGACGAAAATACTATTTATCTTTTTCTTTACTTTTTAAAATATGTTACATTTAAGTAATGTTGGATAAAAACTTGTTTTCTTCATACAATTTAAATATATCTCCTAATTTTTTTTAAACATTAACACAACATATAATAATCTCTTATCTAATTAATCATAATAGACATATTCAAAACAATACAATAACTAACTTAAATTCTTTCCACTCAACATATGTATATATTTGTACATAATCATTAATAATCTACACATAGCTATTTAAGATGTTTAATTTTTAATTATCAATAAATCCATTTTCGTATTAAGTACTTCTTTATAACTTATTTATGATGTAAACATTATTTCAAGCAAACAAGCTCTTATTATAAATTATGTAGATAATTATTTGCCATTCATTAAGAATATATTGAATTTAATATAATAACTTACTTTAATTTAGTTAATTAGTTTAATAGATGAAGTACACAGGCTTATATATACCTGTGTCGATATATGTAATAGACAGGGTATGAGCACAGACTTTCACATGACCCAATGTGTTCAGGTGTATCATATTATAGATAGTGGAGAGGAGGCATGAAGTCTTGCTCATACCCTGTCTATTAATTATTAAATTTTCTTAAAATTGATCATAAATTATTTTTAATTAATTTTTTTTTTTATAATATCTTAAAAAATAATATCACATTTACACATATAATAAAATCTTAAGATCAAATTGTCTAAGGAAATCTTAAGTAACACAATTCAAATGTAATTTATATTAAAGAAAATTATATATATATATATATATATATATATATATATATATATATATATATATATATATATATATATATATATATATATATATATATATATATATATATTTAAGGCTATAACCTTAAGACTGTGCCTAGATGTGAGTGTAGGAACCTCTACAAATCTTAACACAAGATTAATGACTTTAAAAGATAAGAGCTAAACAGAGACAAACTCTCGATATAGTACCAGAGCTAAGTACAAGCCCTAGTAATCAATAGAGGGAAAAAAATTTTGCATAAAATCTCTATCTAGTGCCTACTCACTCAATATTCCCAGACTTTTTTCTAGCTTGTGGCTTTTAACAATGAGAAGACTATGATCTGAGAGCACTGTATCTAGATCCAAGGATCCAAAGAAACCCTCGAGCAGCAACCTTTTACATTTTTAGTTAAATATAAACCTATGAGTCTACAATGAAAACAAATGTTTTCAGTCCAAGCTCATTCATTTGAATAGGTATATAGATCTGAACTCATTTGAGTTTTTATATTTTTTGGTGTGTTCGATTCTTTATTAATCACAGTCTTCCCATAGACAGTCATGGTATTAAAGCACTAAACATCAACATTTTCTATGCTTAAACAAGCTGTTAAAGTAGTGACCAACTCTCAATAGAGTGGTGATAAAAAGGTAAAAGATGGTTGTTATAGGGTTGCATTGATTCCTAAGATCTAGATGCAATGCTCTCAGATCCAAGTCTCTTCACCAATAAAAGGCATAAACTAGAAACTAGTCTGGGATTTTGGATAAGTAAGCATTAGATGGGAATTTTATGCACAAACCTTCTTGCATTCATTGATTAGTATGTTTTGCACTAGGTGGTACTACTATATGCAGAGTTTGTTTGACAAATAATTTTTATTGGGAGATATAAAGTTAATTGTGGTGAATAGGTATAACTATTTGGAAATCATCTTAAGTAATCAGAAAAATTGCTTGGATGAATGAGAGAAAAAACTGATAAATGAAGGAAAGAAAAAAGGGAAGGATAAAGAAATTAACACATTTCATGTAATATATATATATATATATATATATATATATATATATATATATATATATATATATATATATATGATCTACCTAGAATTATGGAAGAGTGTGGTAGTAGCAGGATTAACATATGTTAAAGATGTGTTGTGGTAGTAAAGGAGTGTTAAATTGCTTAGAAAAAGACCTAAGAGAAATATGAAGACTTGTATTAGGTGTAGATGTGTGAACAACAAAGGAGGCAATTCAAGGAGAAATGGGATGGTCAAGTTTTTATATGAGAGATGCAAAAAAACAAAATGAATATGTTCAGTAGATTGCAGTTTATTGATGATAAGAGAAATAGCTCAAATAAATTTAATTGGGTTATTAGTAAAGAATGGGCAATAAGGTGAGTGAGAAAAATAGTATAGTATGCAAAAGATTTGGGTAAAGAATTTATGTCAGGATACTTATACAAAAGGTGGAGTGATTGTGTTAGTAGAATTGCTGAGTGTTATAGTGGCAAGGAATGAGATAGAGGAATAAATGCATAAAGAAACAACAGGGAGTTGGAGAGATGAAGAACTAGTATGGAGAGTAAAAAAAAATTAAACATATATAGAAGTAAACAGAATATTGGAAATAAATTAATTTATGATAATAGTAAGGAAAGTAGTTTACTGTTTAAGTCTTGTACAGGATCTTTAGCAACAAGGACATATATACATATATATATATATATATATATATATATATATATATATATATATATATATATATATATATATATATATATAAATGGAAAAATATGGGTGATTTAGACTGCAAGCTGTGTCAGGAAGGTATAGAAAATATTAGGCATCTGTTAATTGAATGTAAATGCCTGAAAGGAGAAAGAATACAAATAATGAAGTTGTGGGAGAATAAATATAAACAAAGTGATTATACAAAAAGTGTGATCTTAGTTTTTATGTTGCTTATGGGAAAATATAAGGGGGGTTTAGATATAAAGACTATGGAGTTGACAATGATTATGTTATGGAAGTGGCATGGAGCAGGATAAAGAAAAATATGGGAAAAACTTAGGGTAGGAAATTGAAAGGGAATGTTAAGTAGCTAACAGATTTCTCTGGGCATAGTTGCTGAGAGATTCCTGACTCTGATAAAGGGAAGTCACCATGCATCACAACTGCTTTAACAGCTTGTGTAAGCATAAAAATGGAGATCATGTGATATTTAATAAAAACAATAGTTTCATATATAGATCAATATAATATATTGCATTTTTAAAGTAATGCTTTTTATTACCAAAAATAATTATAAGTTAATGAGGTGACGTAACCATACTTCAGACTACATTTAATTACTATCCATCTTGAATTAATTTCTGCTTTGAAATAACGTTCTTTAACTTAAATAATATGTAACAAACCCTATAAAATATTAATTTTGATATTATAAATAATACCAACACACTTTAATTTTAAAACAATATAAAAAGAAAATTCTGAATGTTTATATTAATAAAAAATAAATATTTAAAGGAATATTTGTTTATTATCTGCGTTCTAAGAAATTTTGTAAAGTACAATAAAGTAATAATTATAGTTTTATAGTTGTCGATAAGACGTGAAAGTTTTATTTACATATAATGTAGATAGTCATAGTTTCAGGTGATTTTCAAAATAGTAATAAAAGCAAAATCTCTAAATATAGAGAATAACTTTATAGTTGTATCAAAATTTAACTTCTTGTAGGTCATAATTTTTGATTTTATATTTTTAATAATTGTTTTGTTTATCTGAAATATTCATGACAAATATAAATTCATTTAGGCTTGCTTCTGGCTAGCAATTCAATAATATTGATAAATATTTTACTTTTAAAAATCAAAAGTCATAGATAAATTTGAATCTTAAATGTATCTTTTTTAAAAAACAAATTATCTATTGGAATTGAAGATATACGTACGGCGGGCTAATTGTCGGAATAGGACTTTTTAGTATCCCGAAGGAGACTCTAAGAGTTTTTTCATTCAGCCATGAAGTCTAAGCAGTATTTGATCTTAAAAATTCAGCAGTTGACATTAAAATGAAACGTATAAGTAGGTAGCTTTCTTTTCCTTTTTATGTAATCATGAACGAACTGGATTCATTCGCAATAGATTCTAACTCTAACTCATTGATCAAATAAAATAATTTTCTTTCCTAAATTATATTTTTATAAATCTTTTATATTAATAAATCAATCAAAACATCTATTTAGCCTTATAACAAGTTAATACATATAAAAATATAATATATATTTTGACTAGTTTGAGTTTTAAGTATTAAAAACCAAATAAACACGTTGGTTACATATCTTTGACATAATATTAACTTTCTCTTTAAGTAGAAGTCTTTAATAAAACGTTAACTTTTAAAAAAATTTAATGCTTAGTTTTAAAACATTATTCAAATACCATTTAGATAAAATATAAATCTGCAGTTCAGAATGAATAGAGACATTTTTTGCTATTATTTCTCATTTAAAACTAAAGAAAAGAGCAAAATATATGCAGCTTAAAAAGATATTTATGTAAAAGAAAAAAAATTCCTGTAATAAAAATGATTTAAATAAAAATGATATTTTTTTAATACAATAAAAATGAATTAAATTTATTTTATTAAAAAACTGTTTGTATAATATGAACTTTTATATCCGCAATCATACACACACACACACACACACACACACATCAATATATATATATGCAAGCATATTTACTGTGTCTTAGCTATTTAGAGATGGCTAAATAATATCATTTATTGAACTTTTATTTTAGACAACTCTATTTATTCTATCTACTAAGCGATCGTGTCAATACACACACATATATATATATTATAATTATCTAATATAACATTATCTAGTTCTACCGTATATTTATATTATAAGGTCTTATGTACAAAAGATTCAAAATGGGACGTCTTTTTATTATCTCTATTATTTACACAGTCCAATCTACTATTTAAAATCTTAGGGGAAAAATAATAAAGTATAATAAAAACCTTTTTTTTCCTCATGTGTGATAGCATCAGCCGGGAAGCTGCTGTCGCTGACCTCTCGATCACCAATGCTTGACAATAAAAACCTTTTTTTATGTAATTATTAATAAGATGTTATATTTTAAATGATACAGCAATATAATTTATTGTGTAATTAAGTAAGAGACTTATATATGTGTATGTAAAGAAATTAAAAAAAAAAAGTCCAAATACATTAAACATTCTGCAGTTGGAATATATACATGAAAAAAGTACAAATCACCTTCGCAGTATGCAGAAACCTTAAGTAACAAACCATCATCAATCATTTTTGAGTAAAGTCAAAAATCCATATATAGCAACTAGACTTCTAATTTCATTACCATCAAATTGATTATTTTGATATCAAAGCATGAATATTTGGAAAGGCAGCCATTTTATATAAATTGGTTAACACCACTGTATTATATAAAGACAGATTAAAAAACCTGTTTTATTATTTAGCCCTGATTAAAAATATGCAAACAGTGTTCAAAATCCCATTAATATATTCATATCTGATATTAATATTAACCAAATGTGAAAATAATATTATATATGCACACATTTCAGCTTCAACTTCCATATACAGTGCGAACAGGTAAATCCTCACACCAATACTTATATAAAATCATGGAAAGTGTTGAATAATTTTAACATATATAGGTATAAACTACAAAAAATATTAAACTCAGATTGAAATAATCTTAACTCTCTCTACCTACTCTCATCGTAATTCATTTGTCATGTTTAGAATTTAAAATTATTACTATATTTAAAATATAAAATGTTATAAATTTTTCTGGTTCATATTTCTAGATTTTTTATTAATTTAACAAGTAGGTAACATTATTTCAAGCACTCCAATCTTAAATAAATATGTATAAAGTTTTATGATTTAAAGCTAATATTTAAATAAACAAAAATCATCATCACATTTTTTTATATATAAAAAAGGAAGCTGTAGGGCATCCAAGTTTAAACCCTACAAGATCCAGTTCTAAAAGCTTTAGATAGAAAGAGAGTGGGTCAACAATTATGTTCCTTTTTGTTGTGTGTTGATAGAAAGGTAATACACACATTTAACTATTCAATATTTAGTTTTTCTGTTAAAAAGCAAAGTTACACATATATAGGCAGTGTATGTGTAAGCTATTGAATTGTTTTATATTTAAGATATTTAACTTTCTTTAAAACTAACCTATGCTTGATCAATTCTAATATCTTATTCTATACTTCTATTTTGCTTTTCTATAATTGTAATTGGGATTTAAAAGCTAAGGATTTAATTTTAAATATTAGGGTTATAATTACTAAGCTAGCAATTGTATTATTTAATGTCAGTTTATGAATGATTTGAAATGATAAAGTAAGTGTGTACATTATATACAGAAATTTACATTTATTAAATATTGAAAGAAAAGGAAGGGTTAAATCTGCCAAATTATTTTTTTGTACAATTTTATGTTAAAAGAGGAAATCTGTTAAATCAGATATCTATTTTTGTAGCAATTTTGTTTTTGTAAATGATTGTTTGTCACTTTGGGAGCTTAAGCTGGGTGGGAACTTTAATTTTGAAATTGTCTTATCTTAAGATCTAAAGAAAGAACCTCAAAAATTTGAAATGTTACCTAGGTGTATGAAAAAAGGATTAAGTCTATTTTTTTTTAAGACAAAAGTGTCTGGAAACCAGATGTGTGATTTTTTTGGGAGGTTGGTCAAAAATAGCAATTCACACTATCACTCTAATTGGGTGAGTTGACTCAAAAATCAGATATAAAAGTAGTCTGGAAAATCAGTTGAGCGATTAGATTAGATTATTGTTATTATAATATATTTGTGATAGAGACTTTTTAAAAATTATTGAAACTAAAGCAGACAAACATTTTTAGTTCTGTTAGATACATTTTTCTTTAAATCATTTTTTTTTGAAGTTTTGAATGTTGAAAATATAAGAAATGACAGGGTAGAAAAATTACATATGTGTCCCATCCAGACCTGACTGTCATGAGCCACAGATCAGATAGGAAAGAAAAGATGTCTTGTCTGAAAAATAATATTCTACACCTTTCAACTGACCAGAGAAATAAGATGTTTTTAAATAGAAAGAAGAAAACATTCACCTGCATTCGAAGATCAGAAAGATGAATTAATCTAATGATAAATCTTAATCATCAAGTCCAATTAATTGTTCCAGCAACTGAGTTTAAAACCCAGGAAATTTATAAACGTGAAAACAACTGCTGTATTTCATCCACTAAAAGAATCATGCTTGACAGGAAGAGAAGAAAAATTAATATAAAGATTTCCAAGTTGTCCACTAAAGCAAATAACCTCAATAGGATCATCATCATCAAATAATTATACACTTTAAGAAAGAGATTGTTCCAAAGAAACACAGAAATTGTTGCTGCCAAAGATAGACATTAAACAAGAGAAATTTGACTCATTAGAAGTTGCTACAAAGAACTGGTAGTATAAATTTTTTTTTGATATATTTTCTTTATGATCTCAGAGTCTTAATAAACTTTTAGCAATAAAGTGGTATATTTTATTTAAAGAACGTTTAAAGACTATTCAGATCGATTAAAACCAAGAATGTCTTACTAATAATAACTTTGAGCTTCATAAATGATCTTGAATGTATCAAAATTATTTGTTTATTAATTTACAGTTATGAAATATTAATGTGTAAAATAATTTTTTGTATTATTATTTTGGTTTTAAATAATATGTTGTTATTATGGGATAAAACACGCACATACATAATAATATTTTTATATGTGTATAATTGCGAGTGAATGTGAAGTAACAAGTAGTATTAAAATATTAGATTATTTTGTTTCAAGTTAAAGTATAGCATTTCAGAGGTAGAAGAGAGGGGGAGAAAATAATTTAAAACTTGTTTCTAAAACTTGCTCTTTCCAATTTTACTAACATTTATTTTGTCATTCTACTTACATGTTAGATTTATAAGGTATGTGTGCCAATGAGTGAATATTTTTTTTTTATATGAAATACTTTTCTTGTGGATACAATATACTTTTGAAATACATTTACGGGAAAGGGGGAGGAATTTAAAATTTAATGTTATGATTTTAAAACAGTCGATTATGATTATTGTTGTTATTGTTAATATAAATTTTCATGTAAATATAGAAATTTTTATGAATATGTTAGAAATGCAGTAATAAATATTAGTTTATGTTATTAAACGAGGCGTATATATTTCATTAAGAGTAGTCTTTATCAAGTGTGATCATTCATCATCAATGGTTGAATATTAGTTGTTTAAGATATGATTGAATATGCTAAGATTAACAATAATTATGAATTTCTTTATAAAAATTAGGTTTTATGTTTAGGCTTAGTCCTAAAGCTGTGGTTGAAACCATTGTCATTATCGTTATCATTATCGTCATCATCATCATCATCATCAACGTTTTAATTAATGAGCTGTTTAAATGTTTAAAGGCCATAAATAAATATTGATTTCATAGTATTTAGTGATTTCTTAGTATTATTATAACCACCATCTCATCATCTATTTCATGCAAGGATGACTGAATTGCCATCCTAAATTAATAGTAATCTGAGCTAGTAAAACTTATAAAAAAATATTGAAACACATTCATTATGCTAAGATCTGAGAAATGATTTGTGTCTAATGAATTCCACTTTAGTTTAAAGATGTTTTATCTTTACTTAGATATTAGTGCATACAGTGGTATGGCTCTAAAAATCAAAATCATACATTTTGTAAGAAATAAGGTACCAAAAGGGATTCAAACCCGGTACATGTGAAAGGTTATTAGATATAACTGTGTCTAGACTCAAATAATCTAGTGGTGCCCTGCTAGACCATATTCACTTGGTATTTGTTTGGATATGCACTTAACATCAAACCAAGAAATGAAACTGGATAAAATCTACTGTCTGTATACCTGAGCAGATATTTTATTGAGTTACTAGTGTACTCATCTCACGTGATTTCCATATACCTGAGTTATAGTAGTCGTTGTTAATAATTTGTTTATAATTATTGATATTGTGATATTTTGAGAAATCTAATTATAGAAGTATATTTCATTTAGTCCAATGACCCTTAATATGATTGATAACTCAGGCTGACCTTTTTGTTTAATGGCCACTACTCAGGTATTCTTCTCATAATTTAATTTAAGCTACAATGCTTTTCGTTTATTAAGCTAAATATTTATATTTGAATCTTTTATTAATTATTTAATACATTTGGATCGTTTCATCATGTTTATTAAGTTACCATGAATATAGTATTTGAATATTTGAGATTTTAATAATATTTGGATTTTTGACAGTCCAATAATATTTTAATATACAATTGAATTTCTCTTTAATATGTTGCAATATTTCTGTTGAGTTCCTTTAATTAGGTTACAATATAAATAGATAACTTAGCAGTAAAAAATATTATATTTACCATTAAATTATAATATCTTTTATAACGGATATTAGACTTTTATTTTTAATATATATATATATATTAAATCTAATATTTTCGCGATAAATGATGATTTCATATTATTATTTTCGGGATATTTCTTGTAGTAATAGGCCCAAGAACATAAATGAAAGGTGTGAATTAAAGAAGATTAACAACATTTGGAAGAAGCTATTGAAAGACAAAAATAAATTTTAAAACTTCTCAACCAATAGAATTTAAATATGAGGAAAAAGATAAAAACTATTTTAAATCTCACACCCATTCCCATGATTTGAGAAAGAGAACGTTCTGAGGAAAGTACTTGTTATTGTACTGAAACATCAGCTATTTAGTTATTTTATTATAAGAATATCCTGAAAATAATAAAAATATAAAATCATATATATATATATATATATATATATATATATATATATATATATATATATATATATATATATATATATTAGGCTGCAGAAAGGAGTTTTGCTATTAACTGAAAGGAGACCCTTTGATTCCTCTTGGAGGCCTTAAAGGAACCGAGCAGGGCAAATTCCTAATGTCCACTCCATACATTCTTGTCGTTGCAGCTGTTATTACTATGTGATTATTCATATAGTATACAAACATGGATGGGCTTCTCACCAACACGCATTAGCCAGCGTGGTGAGTTTATTGGCTTTTTACCTCTGAGTTTAAGATCAAGAAACACCATGGTCTTTCTTCTCAGTGCCTGATAAGGCAGAATGAATGTTTGTATAAATGATAAATATTTTCCCAATACAAATATACAATTATGACAGACAAATATAAAGCATGGCCCTTATTCCCAGGAGGCTGTAAAGTCACCAACCAAGGCAGCAGTTGGTGGTCGAAGGCGGAGGGTGTTAAGAATCCACTGATTGTGGACCCAGGCTGCCATTTGATGACGACTTTTTATTTAGGTACTTACAATGCAGATCACTTTCAAGTGAAGGAAGATTGCAAGAATTAGAAGAAGAACTCTCTTATATTAAATGGGACATTATTGGACTTTGTGAAGTTAGAAGAAAAGGTGAAGAGACAATTGATTTAAAAAGTAGATATATACTCTATTATAAAGGCACAAATATTGGAAATACAAGTGGAGTAGGATTCACTATAAATAAAAAGTGGAAGAACAATATTGTGGAGATTGATGGTGTATCGGACAGAGTGGCAAGATTAGTTATACAACTTAATAGCAGATACCAAATGCAGATAATTCAGGTTTACGCCCCAACAAGTTCTCATAGTGATGAAATAGTAGAATATTTTTATATGGATGTACAAAAGGCTTTTGATCAGAGTAAACACCATTTTAAAATTGTTATGGGAGACTTTAATGCTAGAATTGGTAAAAAAAATGAAAGATGAAAGTGCTGTGGGTAATTTTGGCTATGGTAATAGAAATGAGAGAGGACATAGACTTGTGGAGTTTGCAGAAAAAGAAAAACTTTATATTATGAATTCTTTTTTTGATAAAAATGTTAAAAGGAAATGGACATGGAAGCATCCAAATAAAGGTACAGCAGAATTGGATTATATTTTGACTAACAGGAAATATATATTTCAAGATTGTAGTGTTCTTAATAAATTTAACACAGGAAGTGATCATCGATTAGTAAGGTGTAAGATACGTGCTTATGTAAAACTAGAGAGACAAAAATTATTAAGAAAAACAATATTTACAGTTGATATTCCTAATCTTCAGAAACATTCTAATGAATTTAAATTAGAACTTACAAATCGGTTTCAAGTATTAGTAGATTTTGAACATGATTCAGATTTGAATGAAATTAATATGAAAATAACTGATACACCTTTAAAAACTGCAACAAAGATAGCTGGTAGAAAGAAACAGCAATTGACCAATAAAATTTCTACTGAGACTAGAGAATTTATGAAGAAAAGAAGGAATATGAAGATATACAAAAATGATGCATTAAAAAGAATTGAATATCTCGAATTTTGTAAAATGGTGCGGAAAAGAGTTGAAAATGATATAAGAAAATATAACTGTGAACTAGCAAGGAATGCTGTAGAAGAAAATAAAAGTCTTAAGAATGTAAAACAACATTTTGGTATTGGTAGGAATTTTATATCTGCAATAAGAAAAAAGATGGAATTATTACTAAAAGGAGAGAAGATTTTTATCAAGAATTATATAGTAATAAAGAACAAGTACCTCCTATATCTATTACACCTTCCAAATTGCCCAGAATTTTAAATGAAGAAGTGAGACATGCAATTAAATGTATGAAGAAAGAAAAGGCTCCAGGTAATGATGGAATTATAATTGATATATTAAAAGAAGCAGGTGAAGAAATAGAATTTTTTTTAGAAAAGTTATATACCAAATGTCTAAATGATAAAGATGTACCGGATGATTGGAAGAATGCAGTAATAATATTAATATTTAAAAAAGGTGATAAAGAAGATATTAGAAATTACAGACCTATCAGCCTTCTATCAGTTTTATATAAAATTTTTACCAAGACAATTACTACTCGTCTACAGAGAACATTGGATTTCCACCAACCAAGAGAACAAGCCGGATTTAAAAGTGGTTTTAGTACAGTAGATCATATCCAAGTATTGAGAGAAGTTAAAGAAAGGACAAATGAATATGAGTTGCCATTATGCTTAGGATTTGTAGAGTATGAAAAGGCATTTGATTCTATAAACATTTCTTCAGTGATTAAAGCATTAGATCATCAAGGTATAGATCCAGGATATTGTCATATTTTAAAGAATATTTATAAAAATGCAACAGCAACAATTAGATTACATAATGACACTGGGAAAGTCAACATTGAGAAAGTTGTAGGAAAAGGTGACTCCATATCTCCAAAACTTTTTATAGCAGTGCTGCATGAAGTATTTTGTGGATTAAAATGGGAAACTAAAGGAGTGAAAGTAAATGGTGATTATTTTGTCATTTAGATTTCGCAGATGATGTAGTTGTTTTTGCAAATAATGCTTCAGATCTGCAGGAAATGTTGCAGGAATTATCAGATGAAAGTAGGAAAGTAGGACTAAAGATAAATGTTAAAAAGACTAAAGTAATGTTTAATCGATTTGCTCAAAATATGAAAATAAAGATTGATTATGATGAATTAGAAGCAGTTAACAGTTACAAATACCTTGGTCAGAGTATTAATACAGATGGAAACATAATGGAGGAAATTAATCATAGAATTAAACTTGGTTGGAGTGCTTTTGGTAGAAATAACTTGATACTAAAAGGAAATATGCCTATGTGTTTGAAAAGGAAGGTTTTTAACAAATGTGTTTTACCAGTTCTTACTTATGGATATGAGACTTGGACACTTAATAGAAGAGCAATTCAGAGACTTTAGACCACTCAAAAAAGTATGGAGAGATGTATGTTGGGAGTCTAAACGCAATGTATGGGTAAGAGAACAAACAGGTGTTACTGACTTTATTGAAAAAATTAAAAGATTGAAGTGGAGTTGGGCTGGACATATTGTTAGAAGAGATGATAATAGATGGACAATTCAAATTTTAAACTGGATTCCAAGAGATTGTAAAAGGCACAGAAAGAGACCACATGTGAGATGGATGGATGAAATAAGAAAGGGTGCAGGGGTGATGTGGAGAAGAGAAGCTAAGGATCGGAGAAGATGGATTAAACTTGTAGAGACCTTCATCCTGCAGTGGATTGATAATGGTTGATAATGATGATGATGATATATATTAAAGAAACTCAGAATAAACTAGACAAAATTGACAAAGTATTGCTGGATTTACATTTGTTCCTTAGTAATAAAATATATCATTTACTGTGGACTAGTTTTGATTGTATTGCAAATTTTAGATCCATTAAAGATTCGGAATTTGTAACAGCAAAGCAAAAGAGAAAAAAATACAAATGCTAAGAACACAATTATTACTATCCAAATCAAAAAACCATTTATAATTTATCTAAGAAAGCCCTCTCTATAGATGAAGTTTTGGTTTTAGAAAAAGATTTTTTGGATACCTTTTGAGAAAATTGTTTGTGATGTTAAATCAGCTCTCGATCAAATAGATTCTTCATTGGCTGATTTGGCTAGAGTCGAGATTTGCAATATTTTAAAAAAAAGCTAAGCTTCCTAAAATTAATATTTCAAAGAAAGAAAGACAGGCATTAAATAATGTAAAATTGGACAAATCAATTGTTGTACTTCCAGCTGATAAAGGTAATGCCACTGTTGTTATGGATTGTGACATTTATCATAATAAAATTTTACATTTGCTTAATGATAAAACTTATAAACCATCAAAAAGAGATCATACTATGTATTTGGAAAAAAACAAAAACAAAAGCCATTATTAATAAATTGCCTATTGAAACAGAGATCAAAATAAAATAATTCCTCATGAAAAATCAGGTGTTTGTCCAAAATTTTATGGACTTGCAAAAATTCACAAACCCGATACCCCATCTGTCCAATAGTAAGCGCAATAGAATTTCCAACTCATATTTTAGCTAGATATTTATTTGATTTCATTAAACCTGCTATCCCATCTATTAAATCATATATTAAAAACTCTTTTCATTTTATTCCTGTTTTAAAAAATTTTAAAGTTAATGCTAATGACATTTTGGTCAGATTTGAAGTCTATCTTTGTTTACAAACATTCCAATTGATGAAGCTTTAAATGTAATTTCACAATGCTACAATTTACAAAACCATATTATTGATTTGATTAAACATTGTCTCTTAAACACATATTTGGAATACAAGGGATAGCATTACAGATAAGCTTTTAGTATGCCTATGGGCTCACCTCTCTCAGTAGTAATAGCTGATTTATTCATGGAAAATATAGAAACTCGTGCTTTAGAATCATCATCTTTAAAACATCTTATTTGGCTAGATACAGAGATGGCACTTTTGTCATGTGGCAACATGGAAAAAATAAATTAGATGATTTTTTCTTACATTTACATAATATGCATTCTCATATTAAATTTACAATGGAGACAGACTTTGATGGAAAACTCTTTTTTCTTGATGTTCTAGTCACCAGGATGCCAAATAACATATCTTTTTTGATTTACAGAAAGACTATACACACTGACAGATATTTCCATTTCCATTCTCATCATCAGCCAACACAGATAATTTCCATAGCCAAAAATCTTTTAAATAGTGCAATTAACCTTTCAGATAAGTCACATCTGAAAGAAGAAATAAATTATATTAATAGTGTTTTATTAGCAAATAGTTATAATTATAAATTTATTAAAAAAGCTTTATTTCAAGCTCAAAATGAACAAAACAGGAAACAGAAAGATGATAAATCAGCTGTTAGGATTTGTGTTTCATATGTAAAAGAAACTACAGACAATATTGGATGTATATTAAAATGCTATAATATAAATACAACATTTTCTAGTCATCAAAAGATCAGTAATATAATAACCAAGTCTAAGGATGCAATCCGTCTTGAATCTCATGGTGTTTATCAAATCTCATGTGAAAATTGTAAAGCCTCTTACATAGGTATGAGTAATCATCACATCAGTGTTAGGAGAGATGAACATTGTAATACAATTAAACAAAACTCACTATCATCAGCATTCTCACTCCATACTATAGATTCAGGTCATAAAATTGATTTTTCTAGTACCAGGATCATATCCAGATGTGATAATCTCTACCAGTGCAAAATTAGAGAGGCCATTGAGATACTTAAAAGGCCAGATTGCACCAATAAGCGAGATGATACATGCAAACTTCCTCCTATTTGGAAAGAATTTAAAAAAAAAAAAACATTCTTAATTTAACATTTTTGCTATTGGTCGAACTTTAATGTTTTTTTTCAAATCAGTGATTGTAGAGCACCTCTACAACTGTCTTTCTACCTTTTATAACCCAGTAGATGACTTGTGTAATCAAATTGAAATGTCGGTATATTAATTTTTAATTTTTTTAGCATGGATGAACCCACAAAATGTTTTTTTGTATGTGTATGTATATATATATATATATATATAATTATTCAAAACAATACAATAATTAATACAGTAAAACAATATTTAAAAAAAAAACAAATATATACCAATTTAATATATAAATGGCTATGTGTTTGTGGAAAGGCATATATTGGGGAATCTCGATGTACATTGGAGAAAAGATCAAAGGAGCATTTGTTGTTATATAAATGAGTGCAACAATCAAGACAAGAGAATGTTAGAAATGATGATGTATCACCATCAGTATTTTTTGATCATAATGTAACATGTAATTATGGTTTTGATTTTGATTTTAATAAAGTTAAGATTTTATGTATTGAAAAAAATAATAATAAACGCAAAATTAAAGAAGCTATGTTAATAAAAAGTGAAAAGCAACAGTTGATAAACAGACAGGCCGCCAATATAAAAATTAATGAATTGTGGGAAAATTGATGTATGATGTATTACTTTTTGTTTACATTTGTAACAGTTTTTTCTAATACAATTTGAATCTAGTTGACAACGACTACATAGATAGTTGAAAGTACTTCTATTAAATTGGTATATATTTGTTTTTTTTTTAAATATTGTTTTACTGTATTAATTATTGTATTGTTTTGAATAATTATATATATTTGATTATAATTGGAATACAGACATTGATTAATAATTTATATATATATATATATATATATATATTGAAGCGGAATCTGTTGCACACATTCAGCTTCACTCTCTAATAATGTTTGAAACCTCCAAACATGGATTCAAACCTAACCATTTAATTATAGATCACCGGGGAGTGAAGGTATACCAATGCGCGTGATTGTTTATGTATTTGTAAACTTTAAATTCATTTAACATTAGTATGCATAAAAACAATTGTATATTTTCATTATGGTAAACAATCATGCATATGTGTATGTAAGAGATCATCTTTAATAATTTAAAGCGTTGCATAACGTATATTTTATTCATGCACATATTTTCATAGAGAGAAAGTTCGAGAGGGGAACGTAAAATTAGTAAATAAAAGACTTACCGCCTTCCAAATTATAAAAGAAATTTGTTTTATTGTAATATAGATTTATTTAAGCGTCATGATTAGTTAACATTGATTCCGCAGGTCTATTTTCAGCTTAAAGTAGGACAAAACCAACTCTCGATCTTGATCTCGTTTGTAGTCCAAAATATGCTGTATCATTGTAGTTGTTAAAACATCCGAGAATTAGATAAAAACTAACTCTCGAACTTAATCTCGTTTGTAGTCCAAAATATGCTGTATCATTGTAGTTATTAAAACATCCGGGAATTACCCAGCGGCGGTGATAACAAGTATAAATGCAAACACATTTTCTAACTAAAAGAGGAGATTATGTCATTTTTCTAATGCATTGCTAAGGGGAAGTCACACCCCTCTGAACGGCAACATGAAGGGATAAAAAAACATAGATTGACTTCCCCGGATCTCTCCAAAAATCTAACCGATGCCTAAACACTCGGAAACCATCGTTCATCAATTGCTGCCAAAATGAACTTAATATTGAATAAAGAATAAACTGAAACCTTAATTTCGTCAATTTGTAATTCCTTTATCAAACATGGAACCAACACGTGCGCACCCGGCTGGAAATTCATCGGAAAAAAAGGTAATTCCTTGCAGTATAAACGAACTTTCATTTTAATAACCTTTTTCTATTGTAAAATATAAATGTAATATTTTTAGTTCTGAAATTTCTCCTAATATAAAAATGTAATTACTTATTTTGTGATCGGTAGTGCTAAGCCGATTAACTGCCTAAATAATGACCTCTTTTCTTTGTTTTATTATTTCTGTTCGTTGTATATTTCAACTGTAATTCTCACTTTCTAAACTCGATTACTAGGTTCTCACTCTCCTTGTATTTTTATTTTAATGCGGCAATGTTTATTTAATATTATGCAAATCATATCAATTTTTAGTATGCTAATAACTCGATCTGGCGAATCAATCCTATTTATTTTTGCTATTCTGCCATTGCGGAATATTTAATCGTAAACGTAAGCGTATTCACATTATAAAATTTGCCCGATCGAGAGATTTTCCTAAATTATGTTTTAATAATGAATATTATGCTTTTCACTAATATTTAAAATAAACGAGTTACTATTGCTCCACGCTATGGATTAACATGATGAAAATTGATTATTACATAACTTTAATTCAGATCCTTATGTCTAGATGATTCATTTTATAAATCACCCCACCATCTAACGATAATTTAAGTCACTTAGTTCTCGGGTGGGTTAATATGCGTTTAGCGAAGGAATTTTAATGTTTTAATATTTATCCTTAAGATATTGAATATACTCTTTAAGTAAGTTGTATGCCCCATTTGGGACTGCTTTTAGATCATTATTTCATTACGTTAGACTTAATTAGTATTTTAAGGCTGTATAAATCAGGGTAAATCAAACCTGACAGCTTTCATAACGTGTCCCGGTGATAACATTCCTAATTCAGAAATGATATTGTCGTGCGTTTTCTCGATAATGGAAGACTTATATAAGCACAATTCTCGACAGAGTGTGGAGGCCGCAGCTCTTACAGATTGTCTTAGGTTAGGTAAGCACTGCTATAGGTTAACATCCTATGAGTTGGAACCATAGTATCCTGCCAACCAATTCCCAATGATATCCGTCACAAATGCAGATAAGATTAATTTTCTTCGCTCCCAAATAAATGAAGCTCATCGTCCACTCAGGCCTTGTCATGCGGTTCACGCGTTATCGTTCTTATCCTTCCACATGGTTCAAATGTCTATATGCCGTAATGATATAATTTCCCTAAGTCATCCCAAAACTAATTAACTTTAGTATATATACATTATCGCTTATTAGCGCTACCCATCCTTCGTTCAGTCGCTATTAATACATCATTAATTAACTATTGAGAAAATCTATAAATGTAGACTCGCACGATAATTTCAAAATGATCATTTTTCCCTATTTCTCTTTATAGATAAGAAATAAATGAGTCATCTCATAGGGTTCCGCAACAATTGATTTATAATTAATGTACCTTCCATGAAATCCAAATGTAATCATATGTTGAATAAAATAAACCTTCGTACCGTTATTAAGTTTGATCATATTCTGTGTAATTTAAAATCTTATAAGCACTCATTCTAAAAGTTATTGTCATGGGTTATTTTCCTTAACTTAGAAATATCATAGCGTGAGCAATATCAACCCGTTAAATCACATTAGCATATTAAGCCGCAGATTTCAAATAATTAATTTATCATTATGTATATCTCTTGGTGCATATCCCTCAAACCTTGTTATGTTATCCGGTTTGACATCGAATGCCCAAGCGACAATAAGTGAAACCTAAATCGAGTGTTCAAGATATATATGTTCTAATTCATTGTAAATCTCCATATCTAGTGATTCACATGATTAATCAATTATTATTAATATTACATTTAATAAATTCACATTTAATAAGCTATTTTTTGGATATTTTTGTTGGTTTGTGTGTGCAGGTCTATCATTACTTTGCGTTATCAATTAGTTAAGCCGTAGGTCTCTTGTATCTTTACTGAACCTTCCTGGGCCGGAGTAAATTGAAGGGTAGGCTGCTATCATCAGAAATGTTGTTTGTAATGTGATAGACTTGGGAAGTGGGCAATAGGGCGGAGTTCATGAGTATCCCTGACCTGTGTATCTTGTATATGATTGAACTCTAGGTACTTTTGCTTAGGTCCTAATTCTTGTTAGACAAACATACAATTCTGACCGGTACAGTGTATTTTTTTTATCCGGGTTTGGCTGCCCATCGTGGAGCTTCGAAACAAACACCCATATACCTGAGATGGTGATAAATGGCAATAGACAACATAGGTTTGGAAAGTGAAATTTTTTTTTGAAAAATTTTTTTTTTTGAAGAAATATTTTTTTTTTAAATTACCACACCCTGCAATACCCTACAGAGCATCTGATATTATATATATATTCGTTCCTGTCCCAAATATTAATAAATGTATGTAAAAAATTTTTTCTGGGTTTGAACCCATAAATGGTACTGCCATGGTAAAATTGTACACACCAAGTAATACCCTAGAGATTATTCGAATTGTAGATGTATGGCAAAATTTTTTTTTGGTTGTGTCCTCAAACAAATGAAGTGTTTGTGTAACAGAAATATTTGTCTTCCCAAGTAGCTATATGAACTTTAGTGTGTTTAGTCATGTTACGTATCCTACATGTGTTTTTATAAAGTAGTCCGGTATTCATGATTTGATGAAGTAAAATGACTCGTATGTATTTAGAGTAACCGTAAATAGGTGAAGACCCATACAAACTGAATTCTATGTTGTCAAGCGGCCAGATGTAGTTGGCAAAATGCTTTAATGACTCATGTATTTAGAGTAACCGTAAATAAGTGAAGACCCATATAAACTGAATTCTATGTTTTCAAGCAGCCAGATGTAGTTGGCAAAATGCTTTAATGACTCATGTATTTAGAGTAACCATAAATAGGTGAAGACCCTTAAAAACTTTTATGTAGTGCCAAGCAGCCAGATGTAGTTAAAAAATGCTTTGATGGCCTATATGTCCTCCTGTAAAAAAGTCCAAGAAACATAGTGTCATATAGTCTTGTAGAGGCCAGTGATGTAACATCCTCTAGTTTTAAAATAGTCGTGAATTTTTGTTGTTGAACCTAAAGGACACACCATAGGGGTGATTTCAAAATTCATTTTGAATTTATAATATCGACCAGATAAATGATTGCGATATTATTACTAAATTTTGCTAAATCATTTTGCTTTCAATTTTTTTATGTCAATTTTTTTTTCAAATTTAATTAAACAGTCAAACTTATAGATGTGCACACAGACCAAAGATAGTTATCAGTGATAAGCTGACTGTGTTGACATGGCGCCCGTGTATTATACACACTATAAATTTTGTCAACCGGTAAACACTCGCGAAAACAATAAAGTATGTGAATGAGCAAAGAAAGGGTCATTATATTATATTGGTTTCATATGTCTTGTACAAGGGGAAAATTAAAAATTTTTTATATATAGGTGCATATCGGGTGCAAGAGATCGAACGGCTCATATGACAAAGCAACTTCACGGTAAAAATTTGATTCTTTAGTCTTTAACATGTTATTTCATTTAATATGTATTAGTTTTGATAAAAGTATGAACGTAAATATTTTGGCAGTAATGGGAGATAGTATAAGATTAGATGGTAGTAAGAAAATAGTTAAGGTGTTGAGTTTTGGGCATAGGTGATGGTTAAGGAGGGGAAGGGGGAGTGATATAGCTATCGCAAACTATAGACAGAATCCAATGGAAAGATTAATGAACGGTAGGGAAGAATCCCGGAGACATTTCCAGGAAACAACGAATAAGATGACACACTTTATACAAATAAAAATGTTTCATGGGGAACTGGGTGAAAATCCACAGGAACACTTGGAAAGTTTGGCAGTTTTTTTTGTGTGTCACTCAGCAAGTAATGATGAGCAAGTGATGATCGCAAGTCACCATTTAGAGAAGACCGCAAAAAACTGGTGGTGGTCAATTAAAGGAAAACCAAAAACATTTAAGGAGTATGAAGAAGCAATCCTAGGGCAATTTTGGAGTAAAGAGCACCAAGAAGGAATTCTACAGGTATTAAGAACTGAACAATATGAGGAAAATAAAAGTGAGACGTACACCCAGTTTTTTTTATGACAAGTGGCCCACATGAGAACACTAACATCACTTAGATATTCTGATAACCAGGTACTTCGAATAATTCTCCTAATCTCCCCAGTTGGTTGCAAGAAATTATATTGATGAGACGCATCAGTGACATGGGAGATATGGCCAAATTCCTCATATCTGTGGAACATGGCTGCCATCATACCAATGGGAGCCAGAGAAACAATGATGAAACCAGCCAACAAAGCAAGGAACATAGGGTATGCAAAAAAAAAATAACCAGGGCAGATGGAATGCAGCTTATAAAACAGATCCAGAGGAAAATCAAATAGAACAGGATTATAATACCATGATTATCCATGAACCAGAAGATACCAGTGATAAAATGACTTCCAATGTATCACCAGTCATAAACATCGGCATAGGGGACCGATTGACGCATGCCCTACTGGATTCGGGTAGCCAAGTTTCACTCATTTCCAAATCATGGATGCAAAAATTCCAGGAACAGGAAGGTCCGTATGAACAATTACTGACGCGTCTGATACATATGGTTTTAGCTAACAGAAAGAAAACAATAAGTGAGAATTATCAGGTCTGGATGGAGATAAAATTCGCCCACAAACTGATTGGCCACACGTTTTTGGTCATTCCTGGGTTAATATATGACATAGTGTTGGGGTCTGATTTTTTAACCCAGCACAACGGAGTTGTAGATTATGCCCAAAGAATCTGCCAGATCCTTGATGAACAAATCCCATTTGAAACTTTAGGAATTCCAGTGGCAGGGACTGGCAATTGCTTCATTCAACCAGTGGATATGGAGATCAACACCACAAAGATTAAGGAGGTCGGATTAACAAAAGCAACAGAAAAACTTCATGTCAAAAAGATTTTAGAAGACCACATACAAGTGTTTTCCAACATCCCTGGCAAGATCCATGGATACACCCACAGAATAAGAGTCTGGGAGGAGTCTTACAAACAATCAAAGATGTACCCAATCCCATTTCAATATCGGGAAGAAGTGGAAAAACAGATACATCAGATGCTGGAGTGGGATATCATTGAACGATGCCCATCGCCCTATAATAATCCGTTAGTCGTTGTAAAGAAGAAAAATGGGAGTCTGCGCCTATGCCTCGATGCCCGTCACTTAAATAACATGACAATCCCTGAACGAGAGGTGCCACCTCCAATTCAGGATGTATTTGTACAGCTGGCAGGAAAACGTTATTTTTCCACATTAGACTTTACTGCTAGCTATTGGCAAATGGCCTTGGACCCCCGTGATCAAAAGTATACTGCGTTCCAATACCAGGGACACACCCATGTATTCAAGAGAGTCCCATTTGGGTTAATCAATAGTGGGGTGGGACTGATGCGATGTCTAAAACGGGTACTCTCAGAAGAAGTACAACGACATATGGTATGTTATGTGGATGACATTGTAATAGCATCCACAACCTTTGATGAGCACATGAAATATCTGGCCATGTTTTTCCAAGAATGCATTAGGGAAAACATCACTATTAATATAGGCAAAAGCCAGTTCGCTGTGACTGAAATATCCTTCTTGGGCCACATCGTTAACCACCAAGGGATTAAGGTACACCCTGAAAAGGTGGAGGCCATTGAGAGGTTTGCCAGGCCCACTACCCAGAAACAAGTCAGGTCCTTCCTCGGCCTTTGTAACTTCTACCACCAGTTCTATCCCAACTTTGCCCAGGAAACAAACCACTTAACTGACCTATTACACAAAGAGCGGAAGTGGCAATGGACAGAGGACCATGAAAAAGAAATGGAAAACATAAAACATAAATTTTTTCAGACTGTAATGCTCCACCATCCGGACTTCAATCGCCCATTTTATGTCCAAACCGATAGCAGTAAAAAGGGTTTGGGGGCAATATTATTTCAAATTGGACTAGCTGGTGAACACCAGGTACTGTACTTTAGCAGCCGAACCTTGAGGGGTGCAGAAATTAATTACACCACCACGAAGCAAGAAACCCTTGCAATTGTCTGGGCATGCCAAAATTTAAACAATTTCTCCTGGGATCTGAGGTTATCATTATTACAGATCACCGCTGCCTCGAGTTCTTAAACAAGAGTTTCTTGAACAATGATAGGCTAATTCGATGGAGCCTTACTTTACAGAAATTCCAGTACAAGGTTATTTACTGCCCTGGCCCGGAAAATGTTGTAGCCGATATTTTGAGCCGGCACCCCATCTCCATAACCCCTCAGAACCATGAGATTGTCGATCGCCCAATAGAGATCATGCCCACCATAAAAGAAACAGATATCGAATCAGAACTGAAAAACTTGCGCTATTGGCAGGACTTAGAGCCCCAATATAAATCAATTATCAAACGGATCCAAGAAACACGGATTCAATCTGAGAACAAATCTAAATGGCATAGCCAATATAGATTGAAAGACGGAATACTGCAAATAAGAACTAAATGCAAAGAGGATCCATGGAGGATGTTAGTACCTTGTAGATTAAGAACCCGAATAATATCTCAAGTGCATGAAACTATAGGGCATTATGGACCTCGGAAGACAGAAGAAGCTGTGAGGTGTCAATTCTACTGGCCTGGAATGTATGCGCAAATCCTAACTACTTTAAGAAAATGCACCACCTGCGCCCAATGCAAACCTCCAAATCGATCCTATGCCGGTAAAATGCAACCTATCTTAGCTACCAGACCTAATAAATTGTTAGCCATCGACCACTATGGTCTGTTACCAAGGTTCAGAAAATTCCAATACCTGTTGGTAACTTATGACATATTTTCCAAGTATGTCCAGGCTTATCCGGTACAGACAGCCAACTCTAAAGGCGTGATCTGAGCACTTCAAAACCGACAGTTTCCTGAAGTCGGAAAACCTGAGGTAATATTATCTGACCATGGGTCAGCCTTTACTTCCAATGAATGGAAACAGTGGATAACAAAGCAGGGCATCAGTCACCAACTTACATCTATCCATAACCCACAATCCAACCCATGCGAACGGGTCATGCGTGAGATTAACTGACTGTTTCGCTCTTGTCTTGCGGCCAACCATAGGGGTTGGGTAAATAAGACTGAGAGGATTATCAAGTGTATTAACAACATTGTTAACGAATCGACAGGATTTGTTCCTCACCGTCTTCATTATGGGAAGCCTTGCTTACAACTATTTAAAGCCCCTTTACCTAAAAATGAATTTCAAATCAATCCAAGCCAAGACCGAAGGGATGCCCAGGTACGCTTGGCTCACATGGCCAAACAACGTATACGGAGGGGGCATCCACACTACCATAGCTTCCAAGAAGGAGATAAGGTATGGGTCCAGACTCCAAGAACTAGCAATACTACCAAAAGGGAATTTCGAAAATTTTTCCCCTTATACCAGGGACCATTTCAGATCAAAAGAAAGTATGGGGAAAATGCTTTCCTTCTACAGGGAGAAAAGGGTGTTAAGGGGACATTCAATGCAAGACGTTTAAAGCCATTTGAACCTCCTGATCGTGGAAAATATTAAAGGTAGAGAAAAGAGAGAGAAAATAGATTGCTGGACCTTGTAAGATAGTCAAATGTATATTCTAGTTGTTTTGTTTTTCTTTCTTGTTTCATTGTTTTATATATAAAATGTAGTCACTAACTAATTATCAAAGAGGCCGACTGAATTTAGGTAGGGTAAAGTTTACTAAAGCTAATTTAAGAATAAATTTCAAGCCATGTAAATATTAAAGTAGGGAAACTGTGTTGTGCGTTTTCTTGTTACCTGCAAGGATGCGTCAACTCCAAATAAAATCCTTTTTTTTCATTGATTTTTTTTATCTAGGGGCATATGAAGCGGAATCTGTTGCACACATTCAGCTTCACTCTCTAATAATGTTTGAAACCTCCAAACATGGATTCAAACCTAATCATTTAATTATAGATCACCAGGGAGTGAAGGTATACCAATGTACATGATTGTTTATGTATTTGTAAACTTTAAATTCATATAACATTAGTATGCATAAAAACAATTGTATATTTTCATTACGGTAAACAATCGTGCGTATGTGTATGTAACAGATCAACTTTAATAATTTAAAGCATTGCATAATGTATATTTTATTCATACATATATTTTCATAGAGAGAAAGTTCGAGAGGGGAACGTAAAATTAGTAAATAAAAGACTTACCGTCTTCCAAATTATAAAAGAAATTTGTTTTATTGTAATATAGATATATTTAACCCTTTTCCCGCGTCCGACAAGGCTCCTCGTCGACATCTGAAATCATTCTAACTCAGCCCGTTTTCATACGAAAATTTTCGTTAAAGACGTATTGAATGCGTTTTTAAAAGTTCTGTACGATGGTGCCATCTTCCGATTTATTTTACAAGTAAAAAATAGAAAAAAAACGCATTTAAACCTAAACAAAGAAAGAACATTATTTGTGATTGGTTCTTAGCAAGCTCTCAGCCGAAAAAGACATTCTGATTGGCTGGAAAGAACAAAGAAACTGCCTGATCAAAGAAAATAAAGAAAAACGCTGAGATTTTTATTTCGAATGCAATTTAAGTATTTAAAAATATATAATTTAAGAAATTAAACTAGTTTTTTAAAAAATATACTAAAAAAACAAAATTATTTTCGAAAAATATCGAAGATTTTTGTAAAAATGTTGAAGATTTAGTAAAAAGAAATATTTACTTTTCTATAACGTAAAAGTCGATCTTTTTGTTTATATTATAGCTTTTACGTTGCCGAAAGTGAATATTTTAGAATAAATAAATAGCAATTTATTTTTGAAAGAACTTTCGTTCTCTTCATAACCTGAAAAATTAGTAAAAAACTTTTTATAAACGTATCTGAGTTGAATTTAATATTATAGGCGAATATGTTTTAACAATAGGCTTTGTCTTAAGTTTGTGAGTTGGCCAATTAAAAGATTTGATTTTTATCTGATACAACCAATAATAAAATTAGCGGTTTAAGGGTTAAGCATCATGATTATTTAACATTGATTCCGCAGGTCTATTTTCAGCTTAAAGTAGGCCAAAACCAACTCTCGAACTTGATCTCGTTTGTAGTCCAAAATATGCTGTATCATTGTAGTTGTTAAAACATCCGGGAATTAGATAAAAAACTAACTCTCGAACTTAATCTTGTTTGTAGTCCAAAATATGCTGTATCATTGACATTGTAGTTATTAAAACATCCGGGAATTACCCAGCGGTGGTGATAACAAGTATAAATGCAACCACATTTTCTAACTAAAAGAGGAGACATGTCATTTTTCTAACGCATTGCTAAGGGGAAGTCATGACCCTCTGAATGGCAACATGAAGGGCTAATAAAAACATAGATTGACTTCCCCGGATCTCTCCAAAAATCTAACCGATGCCTAAATACTCGAAAACCATCATTCATCAATTGCTGCCAAAATGAACTTAATATTGAATAAAGAATGGACCGAAACCTTAATTTCGTCAATTTGCAATTCCTTTATCAAACATGGAACCAACACGTGCGCACCCGGCTGGAAATTCATCGGAAAGAAAGGTAATTCCTTGCCGTATAAACGAACTTTCATCTTAATAACCTTTTTCTATTGTAAAATATAAATGTAATATTTTTAGTTCTGAAATTTCTCCTAATATAAAAATGTAATTACTTATTTTGTGATCGGTAGTGCTAAGCCGATTAACTGCCTAAATAATGACCTCTTTTCTTTGTTTTATTATTTCTGTTCGTTGTATATTTCAACTGTAATTCTCACTTTCTAAACTCGATTACTAGGTTCTCACTCTCCTTGTATTTTTATTTTAATGTGGCAATGTTTATTTAATATTATGCAAATCATATCAATTTTTAGTATGCTAATAACTCGATCTGGCAAATCAATCCTATTTATTTTTGCTATTCTGCCATTGCGGAATATTAAATCGTAAACGTAAGCGTATTCACATTATAAAATTCGCCCGATCGAGAGATTTTCCTAAATTATGTTTTAATAATGAATATTATGCTTTTCACTAATATTTAAAATAAAAGAGTTACTATTGCTCCACGCTATTGATTAACATGATGAAAATTGATTATTACATAACTTTAATTCAGATCCTTATGTCTAGATGATTCATTTTATAAATCACCCCGCCATCTAATGATAATTTAAGTCACTTAATTCTCAGGTGGGTTAATATGCGTTTAGCGAAGGAATTTTAATGTTTTAATATTTATCCTTAAGATATTGAATATACTCTTTAAGTAAGTTGTATGCCCCGTTTGGGACTGCTTTTAGATCATTATTTCATTATGTTAGACTTAATTAGTATTTTAAGGCTGTATAAATCAGGGTAAATCAAACCTGACAGCTTTCGTAACGTGTCCCGGTGATAACATTCCTAATTCAGAAATGATGTTGTCATGCGTTTTCTCGATAATGGAAGATTTATATAAGCACAATTCTCGACAGAGTGTAGAGGCCCCAGCTCTTACAGATTGTCTTAGGTTAGGTAAGCACTGCTATAGGTTAACATCCTACGAGTTGGAACCATAGTATCCTGCCAACCAATTCCCAATGATATCCGTCACAAATGCGGATAAGATTAATTTTCTTCGCTCCCAAATAAATGAAGCTCATCGTCCACTCAGGCCTTGTCATGCGGTTCACACGTTATCGTTCTTATCCTTCCATATGGTTCAAATGTCTATACGCCGTAATGATACAATTTCCCTAAGTCATCCCAAAACTCTCGTTATAGTTTAAATTTAATTAACTTTAGTATATATACATTATCGCTTATTAGCGCTACCCATCCTTCGTTCAGTCGCTATTAATAAATCATTAATTAACTATTGAGAAAATCTATAAATGTAGACTCGCACGATAATTTCAAAATGATCATTTTTCCCTATTTCTCTTCATAGATAAGAAATAAATGAGTCATCTCATAGGGTTCCACAACAATTGATTTATAATTAATGTACCTTCCATGAAATCCAAATGTAATCATATGTTGAATAAAATAAACCTTCGTACCGTTATTAAGTTTGATCATATTCTGTGTAATTTAAAATCTTATAAGCATTCATTCTAAAAGTTATTGTCATGGGTTATTTTCCTTAACTTAGAAATATCATAACGTGAGCAATATCAACCCGTTAAATCACATTAGCATATTAAGCCGCAGATTTCAAATAATTAATTTATCATTATGTATATCTCTTGATGCATATCCCTCAAACCTTGTTATGTTATCCGGTTTGACATCGAATGCCCAAGCGACAATAAGTGAAACCTAAATCGAGTGTTCAAGCTATATATGTTCTAATTCATTGTAAATCTCCATATCTAGTGATTCACATGATTAATCAATTATTATTAATATTACATTTAATAAATTCACATTTAATAAGCTATTTTTTGGATATTTTTGTTGGTTTGTGCGTGCACGTCTATCATTACTTTGCGTCATCAATTTGTTAAGCCGTAGGTCTCTTGTATCTTTGCTGAACCTTCCTGGGCTGGAGTAAATTGAAGGGTATGCTGCTATCATCAGAAATGTTGTTTGTAATGTGGTAGACTTGGGAAGTGGGCAATAGGGCAGAGTTCATGAGTATCCCTGACCTGTGTATCTTGTATATGATTGAACTCTAGGTACTTTTGCTTAGGTCCTAATTCTTGTTAGACGAACATACAATTCTGACCGGTACAATATATATATATATATATATATATATATATATATATTGTAACAGTCACTCAATCTACCTCTGATCATGGAGGGTGCCACCAGATCACTTTATATCTAGAAAAATTGTTTACCATGATCAAATGTGGATGGTGATGATGGTTTGTGCTGATTAGACTCAGGGAGTAATCAAGAGCTCATAAATATTATTCAGACAATTGGGAAATAAAAGCACTAAGACATACATCAGCCAAATTAAGTTTAAATAATTTTAAAGTTTTATTAAGATAAATGTACAATTTTAAAGTAGAGATTTGTACACAATAAATGTGATTCTATCAGGCATGTACTAACAAAAACTAAACATCAATGCACTGGCAGACAGACTAATTTTCAAAAAGGGAATTAGAAAAAGAGGGAATGATTTTTCTTCAGATGGTGATTCACCTAAACAATTCAGGTTTCCTTATTCAAAAGTTTTAAAATGAAATGGAAAGGAAAGTTTCTTGCATGAATCAATAAAACCAGAATGGGCAAGCATCACTAGTATATTAACTAATGATGTCATACTGTCTGCAGATCTACTGCATGGAAAAATGTTTAAGATCTCAGTTGATTGCAATTCAAGAACACACAGTGATTAATGAATATGATGGTGTATGAATTATAGAATGGAAGAAACTTAAATCTACAATTTAATGAAACTGAAAAAATACTCTGCTGTAAATGATTTAAAATTAATAAAACATTTAATATTTGATTTAAAAAAAACAGACATATAATCTGAGTGAATTACCAACCAAACAACTGGCCAAAAATGAGCCATGTAGAATAATTAAAAGTTTCAGTAGGAGATAGGTAAGTAATTAGAAAACAATTTATGTCTGTCCAAGCATTTATCAAAAAAGTGAAATAATTAGAATTACAAATAATTTTACAAAGTAAATACTCAGTACACACTCTGACAAATAAATTTAAAGCAGAAAAAATAAATAAAAAAATCAATTAATTCTAGCAAACAAAATACTAAAGTTTGACCTAGATTTTTATAAGCTAATTCATCAGAGAATGTATATGAGCTGAAAATATGAAAACATTAAATATTTTTGCAAAAATATTCTCTCACCTACAAATTAAATGGGGATCAGTTGAATCTTCCTGCTGGTGATTTATAAAAGAACAACAATTCTAGTTTCCTGGTTCAGAGATATAAAAAAATATTGTCTTGTAGGAAATCAACAAAACAGTGCCAGCAAGTATTTCTTGCTTTGTAATAATGCATCAAGAGACAAAAATGTCATTTTACCAGCAGAACAGCCCATGATACATCACTTTTAAGGAGATTCATGGTTAATTCCACATACAAGACAAGAAAAATAAGGATTACAATTGTACATAATCTAGAAAAAAAGAAACGAAATCTCCAACTACAGAAAACCAGAACAATAAACACGATAAACCATCAGCCAAAAAATTTGCAGTTTACAAAAAACACAAAACAAACATATTTAAAATTTATTATTGAACACTAAAATGGGACATGTGATCAAACTAAAATTTACAAAAGACTGCAAAAGCATTTAGCAATAGTTAGTAAAATAAAGGGAGACATATTAAGCATATAAAATATAAACTCACAATACACTCTCAAATAAACAAAATTAAAAACAAACTTGGAATCCTAAAACAAAGATTACAATACTTACTATAAATACAATGAAAAGCAAATACACATATTAATGAGATTAAATAATTATAATAACTACAAATTTATTTTTAGATTGAATGGAAATTTAATTCAAAGATTTATATACCCTGGAAAGAACAAGAAATAGATTTATCTTATGGTAAAACAGGGTTAATGTAGTTTCAAAGAGTGCACACTTTTATTTTAAGTTCATCTTTCAGGTGTCTTCTCTTCTTGATAGTGACTGACAGCAGCAAGTGTAGAGAGATATTTTGGAATCCTTCCTACCCTCAGACTTTTATGGCATGATGAAAAAACAGTGTGCAATCAGAGGTCTGTCCTTAGGTGAGTTAGCAAGGCATGCTGTAGGTTTGAAAACACAAAGTGATGAATTTTGACATCTTGTGAAGCAAAATCATTTACTAACAGCAAATTTTAAGAAAAAATTTTCCAGACTACCAACAATACAATTCTCAGCAGGCTAATATAAAGTGAATGGTGGAATTAACAGAAGCTGAATCAATCACTTTCAATAATTTGTTCCAGCCAAGAATAATCTAAAATGTCCAAAATTTTGGGGGTTATTTATACCCTCACTCTATCTCCCAGGTAAACTTTCTTGTTTTTTCAATTTATAAGCCTTAGCTCAGGGCAAATCGAAATCTCCTGCTCAACCTTAATTAAGAATTCTAACCAGAGATTAATTTATAGAAAGACAACAACACAAAATTAAACCTCTGCTTTTAAAATTAAACTAAAATGGATTATAATTAAATTAAAAAAAACAGGAATGTAATTAAAAAGTTTGCTTGCTTTTAATTAACTTGATAAAAAAAACAAGCGGTAAAAAAAAAAACTATTTTCGAAATCAAGTTTATAAAAATAAAATGAGCTATTTTAACCATAACTGAGTTTGTGAGTTAATACAAGTACTCTTTATAAACAAACATTTAAATAGTTTTAAACTTTTTAACTTAGAAATTTCATGAAAATAAAAGGATTTTATTTTTGGTAATGAAACCATTGAATTGGATAAAGCATCCTGTTCAATATATATATATATATATATGTTAAAACGAAGATTTGCACGGGTTAAATATATAAAATACATATTTTGCGGGTTCATCCGTGTTAAAAACTTTTAATACCAATACACTGACGTTTCGAAACGTCAGTGTATTGGTATTAAAAGTTTTTAACACGGATGAACCCGCAAAATATGTATTTTATATATATATATATAATACATGCACAAAATATATATATAATAGATTTATAAATTGAATATTCATACATTCTTATCAAAGTTTATTTAAACTTCATAAATAACTTATATACAAATGCATGTTGTGGTCTGCATTCAGCTACAGTTTTAATTTGAACAAGTTTGTAATTGAGTGCATGAAGTTTCTTTTACTCTAATAGAAGTTTTACAGGTTGTTTGTCAACATCCTTATTTTTTTGAAGTTTCATAAGTTACCATTTTTAGGTTGATAATCTTTCTTAAATATAATCATTCTAAATCTTAAATTCCTATGAAGGCTTATGCATTCCATGGCATATTGTAAGACTAAGGCACTTCAGAGACAGTCTGTGTAAAATTAGTTTTTTAGTCAAAAGAAAATCTCATAGTCTGACCTATTATTATAATTTGAATTTTTGAAGAAATTATATTTTATATATATTTTTTAATAAATATACTTTTGGATACTGCAATTTTAGAATGCAAAATCTGTCAAATTTCTTTCTTATATTAGCATTATATTTGTATTAAAAACAATGTTAAGTATAATAAAACATCACTACATTTTCAGGAATTAATATATCTGTTGTTATATGTTTACATTTCCCTTTAAACTTCAACTGTACTTTCTTCTTCTTTTTCTTTTTCTTCTTCTTTTTCTTCTTCTTCTTCTTTTTCTTCTTCTTCTTCTTCTCCTTCTCCTTCTCATTATTATTATTATTATTATTATTATTATTATTATTATTATTATTATTATTATTATTATTATTATTATTATTATTATTATTATTATTATTATTATTATTATTGTTGTTGTTGTTGTTGTTGTTATTATTATTATTATTATTATTATTATTATTATTATTATTATTATTATTATTATTATTATTATTATTATTCAAAGCAAAACTTTATTGAGTCTAAAAAGTTACAGAGTCACATCTAGTAATATATTGATTTTTTTACAAATGAAAAACAAATTACAACTTTCAGTATATAAGTCTTTATCTTTTCTGCATACTTTTTTTTCTTCTTGTTTTTAAATTTGTCTTCTATTTAGTTCAGTTTATGCTTGCATTTTTTTTTAATGTTGGAAAAAATGCTGATGTTGAAAATGTCATCATCTATCTTATTGGCCTTTGTATTTCATAGACTGGATCTTTGTTTCAAGTGTGACCATGTGGCTGCAAATACATCTGGTTGAGCTAGGATGCTGTCTCTTTTTCTTAACAGTTCTAGTTTTATTGAATATGTTGCTGGATGGCGTCTAGGGTTATTGGCAAGTGCAAAAGTGCATCTGGTACACCAGTAGACATAAAGGCTGTATGTTGCTGCACGAATAGCAGGGTTGTTGCCTTTTTTAAACGTATTTATTATTTCATCAATTGAAATGATAGCCTTTCTGTATGTGGTAAACATTGTGCGATGTATTGTTTCTAGGGCACTGCAGGAATGAAGAAAATGATCTTGTGTCTCTTCTTCTCTATGACATAGCCCGCATATGGGGTCTATATTTGTATAGAATCTACGAAATCTAAGGAAATGGGTTGTGGGTAGAGCATTGAGATTATTATTATTATTATTATTATTATTATTATTATTATTATTATTATTATTATTATTATTATTATTATTATTATTATTATTATTATTATTATTATTATTATTATTATTATTATTATTATTATTATTATTATTATTATTATTATTATTATTATTATTATTATTATTATTATTATTATTATTATTATTATTATTATTATTATTATTATTATTATTATTATTATTATTACTACTACTACTACTACTACTACTCATACTACTCCTACTACTACTATTATTATTATTATTATTATTATTATTATTATTATTACCATTGCACAAATTTTTGAGAGATGTGTTTATAATAAAATTATTTCAGATGTAGGTAAGATAATTTCTTCTTCTCAACATGGTTTTAGTCCTAATAGATCAATTGATAGTAATCTACTGACAATTTATAATCGTATAGCTCATGCAATTGAGGATCGTCAAAGACTAGATGTTATTTATTTTGATTTGTCAAAAGCCTTTGATAAAGTTGATCACAGTGTTTTACTTCATAAATTACATAAAATAGGTTTCTCTATTAAACTTGTATATTGGTTTCAATCATTTCTGTGTAGTCATACAGCATATATTAAATTCAATAATAAGGTTTTATTTTATTTTGAATACAATTTAGGTGTTCTGCAGCGTAGTATTTTATCACCCATGCTCTTTAATATTTACATTAATGATCTTAAGGATTGATTGAGATATTCTTTTCTTTTAAGCTATGCCGATGACTGTAAGATTTTTAGAAGAATTATATCAGTTAATGATTGTGTTCTCCTTCAGAAGAATATTGATAACTTTAGTGCTTGGTGTGAGATAAATAATATGACAGTTAATTTTAATAAATGCTTCTTTGTTTCTTATTCCAAAAAATCTGAAGTTTTACAATTTTGTTATTATATCAATTCTCATAAACTTATTTCAGTTAAATGTCAAAAAGATCTTGGAATTATGTTTTCTTGTAATGGATCTTTTATTCCTTATCTTGAAATGATTGTTGATAAGGCTTTTAATGTTATGGGTGCCATTCTTAGACATCGTTATCAGTTCAGTAATGATACTAAACGGAAATTGTTTTTTCATTGGTTCTTCCTATTATTGAATATGGTTCAATAATTTGGAACCCTAGTTTTTGGCAAGGATGTAACTTGTTGCAGTCTATTTCAAAGAAGTTTTTCAAACATGTTTTTGGGAGAGTAAAATGATTAATCTTTCATCCAGATGAAAGTATAAGGATTTGAAATATTTTTATAAAATTGTTAATAAACAAGTTATTTTATCAGATATAGTTTCAACTACTTCAATTAGGTCTTTGAGTTATGATACTAGGTTTATTTGTGTATATCAGATTCAAACATGTAGTTCTAATATTTTTAAATTTTCTTCTTTATTTAGGTTACCCTCTTTATATAATCAGATTGGGAATAACCTTAATCTGTGTGACATTGATTTAAGAAATTTTGTAATCTTATTAAACTTAAATGTTATGTTTGATTTTGTCTTTTAAATTTTACTTTATTATGTATACATTTATATTTTCATTTTATGTTATATGTTTTATTTTCACTTTTATTGTATGTGCAATACTGTAATTGGGTTTATGCTGTTGTTTAGCAATGAAATAAATGAATAATAATGATAATAATAATAATAATTATTATTATTATATAGAATTAAAGAAATATTATAAGGAAGGAAATTGTAAGGTGGAGACATCAATATATAAGAAGAATAATAAATATAATATTGCTAATTGGTTTTCAAATATAGATATAAAATATAAAAGAAGTACAATATATTCTAGAATTTATAGAGCAATAAATTATTGTTCAGATGAAGATGAATATAATAAACAAAAAAAGTTAATTAAAGAAGAATTAAGGAATTATGAATATCCAGAAAAGTTTGTGGATAATAATATTAAAAAGATAGAAAAAAAGGTGAAGGATAAATATAAAGAAAGAGATAGAGATAAAGAGATAACTAAAAAAGAAACAGCTTATATAGGTTTAAAAACAGGAAATAATTATATAGTTAAGAATTTGAATAGAATTATAAACAAAATTAATAAAAAGTTTAATGAAGTATTAAAACTAAAAATAGTTAATAAAAAAAGAAAAAATATAATAGGAATATTAGAGAATAAATATGAGTGTTTAAATAAAACAGAATATAATAAAGTTAATGGAGTTTATGAAATTAATTGTAGAGATTGTAAAATTAAAAATAAAGAGGTAATGAATTATGTTGGAGAAACTAAGAACTCAATTTATAGGAGATTGATACAGCATAAATATGATAAAAATTCACCAATATATATGCACAGATTGGAGACAGGACATGAGTTTAATAAAGAATGTATTAGAATGTTACATTTTACAGAAAGTAGGAGGGAAAGAAAGATTAAAGAAGCTATTTATATAAATAGTATTAAACCAAAAATGAACAATGATTTCGGATTGAGGAGAATTTTAATATAAAAGTTAATATAATAAAAATAAAAGAATAAAATTAAAATAAAGATAAAAAAATTAATAGGTAAAAAATGCAATAGAGGGAGCTAATGTATGAAAAATATAAAAAAATAAAAAACGGTTTAACTGAAATAGAGCAGAAACGTAAAAGATAAAGAAGTTTAAAAGGTAAAATTAAGAATTAAATGTTAGAATTAATTAAGATTATTAATATAATAAAAAATAAAATAAATAGGAATTAAACATGTTTTTCTGTTTATAATAATTTCAGAATAGTTTATGTAATAGATTTTAAATTATAAAATATGATAAAAAGTTTAAAGGTTAAGTTTTAGAAATATGAGATATATATAGGGATATACAAAGTAAAAATAAAAAATTTAAGAAGATATAAGATAAAAAAATGGAGTAAGTAAGAATAGGTATATAAATAAATATGATAATGTTAACATATAAAAGTAATAATTAAATATAAATTATGGAAATAGAAGATAAAGTTATAAAGATAAGTTAATATAAAAATAATTGAAATAAATATATTTGAAAAATATAAAATAATAGCATGAAAGTATATTAAATATATATAATAAAAAAAGATTAAAATTAAGGTGTTAAAAGATTTCAATTATTTTATTAATGTTCATGTATTTGAGGGGATATACAGGTGATAAATATTTTTGTATATTTTTATGAATATATATATATATATATATATATATATATGGATTTTATAGGATTTATATAATTTGTATATAATTTATATATAGTTGTGTAATTTATATTTATATATATGTGTATATATTTATAGTTCTGAAGAAGATTGCAGGGGCAATCGAAACTGTCGATGTTGATGAATGTTAAGCATTGTACAAAAAATTAAAGATTTTATAAGAAAGGATTGATTAATTAATTAAGGCAATGCAATAAAGAAACAAATTAAAATTAAATATTCTTATTATTATTATAGTAATTCAGTAGCACCTACATTATTTTACAAGTAGTAGTAGTAGTGGTGGTAGTAGTAGTAGTGGTGGTAGTAGTAGTAGTGGTAGTAGTGGTAGTAGAAAAAGTATTCAAGATGGCCGCCATGCCTCACAAGCACGTCATTTTGGCTCCAAAATAATTTTAAAATTTTCATTGAAATTCTACTATTTGAGTCTACTTGTGGTTGATACTTTTATCATTATAGTTTATTACACTGGAATAAACAATTAGGTAGGTAAAATCTACTTCCTTTTTTAAAATCTGACAGATTTAATTTATCTGTTCTATAACTATGGAGTCAAAAGACTCGTTGCTTCTAAATCAAATGACAAACGTAAGTGAGCCTACAAATAATTCTGTTATGTCTAATAATAATTCATTATTTCAAACTGAAGATGTTCAAATTACAATCAATAACCAAAATAAATCGAATAACACAATTCAAACTAGCAATCAAGTGAAACCGCAAGCAAAGCTAATGAAACATAGAAAAACATTCGGTTCTGTTAACGTTCAAACGAGCATGCAAGAGTCTATCGAAAACATGGACAGTTTCCCAGAATTACCGAAAACAACTAATAATATTAATGCTAATAACCTTATGCAAGAATCAGACAATAATCAACATTTTTTCAAACAAGATCTAAAGGAAAATCAAATAAAAGAAAATAATTCGTATGCTAGAGCAGTTAAATCTCATGCCGATATTATTACCAGTAACGTGCAAAATTCAACTGAATACTTAACAGAAGTATTAGGCCTAGAAAATGATAACGAAGACGAACAAAATAATATAAATATAATACCAGATGATACCCAATTAATTACTTCGGAATTATATGCTCTGTACACAAATAATTTTAACCAAACTATACTTCAAAGTTTCTTTAGATCGTTCCAAAAATTTCATAGCGAGAAAACGTTAATAATGGCAGTTACAAACACGGAATGTGATTTATTTAAATTTCCTATGGATGAATTTTATCAACTTTTGACTGAAAAAAATTATGGACATTTATTTATAAAATATTATACCATCCTAATAATAGATATTTATGCATAGAATTCCATAATAAAATGCAAAGGAATATTTTCAAAAATAATATTAAATTTTTGAACTCAAGAATCCTTTGTTACATCGATATGGAGCGACCCCTATCTCTACAAGGAAGAATCAAAAACAGCCATGTTGATTTTAATGAAATTGACTTGCAATTAATTCTGTCAAAATACGGGAAAATAACAAACTTTAAATATCTGCTTGATAAAAATGCAGTTATCCCAGTATTTTTAAATATTGCGACGTTTAGCATAACATTAAACAAGAATGTTACACCTAGTGATATACCAACTGTACATGAAACAGACATCTCACCAGTAATCGTCACTTTCAGAGGTTTACCACCCCAGTGCTTTCATTGCAAACAATGATCGCATTTAATACAAGACTGCCCTACCAAAGTATGTCAAAAATGCGGATTAAAACACTCGAGAACACATCGTTGCTGGAGCCAATTAAATACAACAAAATATAACGAAAATATCAGCATCAAAATAACACCAACTTTAAGTCAAACAGGAGATAATGATAATACCCAAATGGAGTTACCACAAACCCGAGATTCATCAACCTTGATTATCTCTGACAAACAATCAATACCAATACACCTGGATGTACCAATAATTAGTAACTCAGAACTTGATGATGAGAATATTAGCTCATCCTCATCAAGTGAGCTTGAAGATATTTTCGCGGAAGATTCCATTCCGTTTCAATTAGTAACAAAAAATAAAAAAATTGCAAAAAGAAAAAAAGGGAATTGATGTAACTGAATTGATTCAAGATAATAATAATCAATCTACCACTATAAAATGTAAATCACCAGTGAATCATGCTCCAACAAAGCAATCCATTCCATTTAAAAAGAAAATAAAATCTAATAACTCTGACCTCCAAATAACAGGGACTCCAATGGACACACACTCGGATAGACAATTGCGTTCAGTTGCTTCCACTTCAACACCACAACAGCAGGTATATTTAGCTGGTGTTGATATCCACATAAGAACACGTAAGAAAATAAAAGTTAATACTGAACACACATCAGATAATCCTAATGCAAATTATCCTGGACACATTAAACCAAACAAAACTTAGTGATATATCATGAATGAAGAACTATATCCAACCGTTTTTATTTTATTTTTATTTTATCCAATTTGTGTTAAATACTCTGTTGTAATGATTTTTTTGTTAATTTTTATGTTTGGTAGGGGTTCATTGCTGATTACACTTACCCAGCTAAAATACATATATCACATTAATAATATTATACACACACTACATGACAAACAACCACACATAATTACATCTTATACCCGTAAAACTAAATAAACATAAACTTTATAATAAACAAACACATATATCTATAAATTATAAACTCACTAATACATTTTTCCTTTTATTATTAAACATGCTATATCTATTCTCATTATATACTATACAAAATTATTACCTTCCTTTAACATCCTATCCCACTGTTACATTGGATAGACTGTTCCAGTCTTCATATGACTATACTTACTCCATAAAATCTTACTTTCCACTACCAAGATCATTAACAACTACAAACATTATGCATATACAACAAATTACCATAATCATTGTACAACCTAGAATTACTCATGCTAGTATCAATTACTGAAGTTAATGTCAGAGGGATAAACTCACCCCATAGAATGTTTGTCATTACCAGCTGGATTCAGCAATTCGCACCACATATTCTTTTTTTTACAGAAGGCAAATGCTCAGTAAGTTCTCCTTTTAAACCTGAGCAGCATCTTGCCAAGTTTGGATATACCAGATTTTCCACATCAAACTATTCAGCTGCAGGAATAGGAGTACTCATCAATAGGAATTCTCCATTCCAATCTTTCAACATCTTATATATTGATCAACACATGATTATCATCACTCTTCATAATGTAGCATGCACAATAAATATTATAGCATTATACTTATATAATCAACCAATACTCATACACCAGCTTATTAACATAATTAATTTAACACTAGCAACAAATCCACACCCCATAATTCTCTTGGGTGACTTTAATATGTCATACCAAGACTTTACGATGAAATATCTTCATAAAATTAACAAAAGGCTAATGAGCTCAGAAGGTTTCTTTTCATCAAATACAATATCATTTTTCACTAAAAATCATTCATCACTAATAGATCTACTCTTTTACTCTCCTGAATTGCACTTTATAATTACACCCTCCCTAAACACAGTAGCCTTTTCTGACCATCATGCCCTTAATGTCGTATTAAATTTAGATATGCAGATACACTCAACACTTTTACTGAACAATATCACCCATTTATTATTAAAAGCAAATGCTCCTGAAGCCATAATATCTAATGCATACATTTATTTTAAATAAATTGACATACTTTCACTCCAACCAACAGAAGCTTGGTTTTCCTCATTAATATTTTAGCTTCTAACATCAAACATTATACTGCAAGAAATCCTTCTCCTACTGCACTTAGCAAAAAATTAGATATACTGCAAATGAAGCTAAAAAGCCCACCTACCAGCTCAAATTCAGTTAATACCATAATGTTACTAAAGCAAGAGTTCAAACAGACACAACTTACACTTGCTAATTATCTTTCTATTAAAAAAGCCAAAATTTTTTTAAAAAACACCCATGACTGGTCAAGGGCATATATCAAATGGGCATTAGGCTATAACTCTAATATAACCACACCCTCATCCATATTAATAAATGTTAAAATGATTACTGGAATAAATATGCTTCCACCAATTAAACAATATTTTAAAACTAAATTTCAAAAGCTACCTATGCCAATTCTCACTCCACTTTATTTTGGTATGTCACAAACTATCCTTAATATATCTAAAGAAGACATTACAAATAAATTAAAAACTATTCCAAACAACTTGCATCCAGGAACCCATGCCATTCCGAAATTTTTGCTTGAACACCTTAGCCACTTTACTATTCCCATAATTTACAATATGCTACATTACTTGTCAAATCAAATTTATAGTATAGAACTACTCTATCCTGTCTCACTAGTGCCTTTTCTAAAAAACCTTTACTACTCTCCCCTCTCAATAATCTTAGACCTATATCTATGTCCCCACTAATCATTAAAATAATAGAATCCATTATTAAAGATAAAATCCAGCCTCTTATATTACCTACTCTATCTAAATTTCAGTTTGCCAAAAAAGGCTCATCCATCCCCGAGGCTCATGTCTTATTTAGGGCACTAACTGATGACATTCGCCACCATAGAAAAGCTGCACCTATTGCAGTACAATTAGATATTGAAGCTGCCTTTGATTCTGTGCCTATTGAAAAACTCTTAGAAGTGCTTGGTAGTCATAGAATTCCGATTCCAATTATGTATATTTTAGCTAATCTCTTTATAAATAGAAACATACACATCACCTTAAATGGAAAAATGTCATCAGAATTCACTCCACATAATTCAATTCCACAAGGTTCACCCCTTAGTGCCTTCCTCTTCACCACCTACATTAATCCCCTCTTACTTCAAATTGAAAGTGAACTACTGAGAATACAAACAATTTTTTTAAACCGTACAATTAATCATATTTCATTCATGGATGACATAACTGTTTTTCTTCCTCACAGAAATTGTTACCAAAACTACATAACATATTTAAAAAATACACAAAAGATTATACTCTAAAATTCAGTCCTGAAAAAATGGCCACATGGTCCATACTTACTGGCACTCCAATTAAAACAAAAGTTGAAACCCGACCTCATAACTTTCTGGGAATACCCTTCCATCAATCAGTAAATATAATGAGAATAAATATACAAAATCAATTAATAATTTCTATACAAAAAATTATTAATTCTCTAACTAAAGATTATCTTTCAATACACAGCAAGATATCTCTAATTAACATGCTAATCTATCCAAAAATTAATTTCTATTCACCCACCATTAAATTCACAACCTCATTCATTAAGAAAATCAATTCTCTATGTACTAAATTGATCTGGAACCAGAAGACAATTTCTATTAGCATTAATAAACTCCAAAAGCATTCAAAATTTAATGGCTTATCTTTGCATTCAATAAATACCTTTTATTATCAAAAATCCTATAATACACTATTTTAAAATCGCACTAACTTTCAGAATTTTCAGGTTTTCATTCCAATATCTACTACTGACACACCTCCACCTATTAACAATAAGTTCATTAATAACCTAATTCCAACACATATGTCAATACAAATTACAGATAATATGTTTACAGCAAAAATTAAGTACTGGGATGCGTATCAAAATATGACTAACCTAGATCTGCTTCAAACACCAGATAGTACACTTAAACTAACAAACAAATCTTTAATACAAAAAATTTAAATTTTGGTATTTAGAACCTAAATACTTAGACTTCCTCATCAAAATTAACATGGATGCATTGCCAACAAGTGAATTTTCTTTTCAATAAGAGGAAATATACTAACATTCAACCTATATGTCCCTTATGTGGTAGGGAGGATGAAACAATGCAACATTTTTTATATCACTGCAATGCCTTACATATATACAGACAACTGATATCCACTCTCATTTATAATTCTAAACCTATATGTGACATCTTAATAGAAAATATTCAAAAAGGAATATTTCCCAATATAAGGCTGTCCATCTTTATCATTTTTACTCTCTGGTTCTTAAGATGTCACTTTGTTTTTAATCCAACATCACGAAAATATAAATCTCTTTTTGAAAATAAAATCCTAAAAATTAAAATGAGAGGTCATTCTTTGGCCCTGGCAGATATAGTCAATGCTACATGGAGCCTCATAAAATTATCTCCACAATCATAACTTTTAAACAAAATCAGCAATGGACTAAAAAAAACTTACAACCATCAATGAATAGCTTACTCATTAATTTACATGCTCCAATTTTATTTTCTTCTCTTTATGATTCATATAATATTTGTTTACTATTTATATATATATATAAATTATTATGTAAAATTTTTTTTAACATGTAATCAGAATATAGAAATTATGTATCATTTTTAATTTGTAATAACAATATAGACATAATAATAAAAAACTTTTAAAACTAGTAGTAGTAGTAGTAGTAGTAGTAGTAGTAGTAGTAGTAGTAGTAGTAGTAGTAGTAGTAGTAGTGAGTAGTAGTAGTAGTGGTAGTAGTATTAATTAGTAGTAGTAGTAGTAATTGGTAGTAGTAGTAGTAGTAGTAGTAGTAGTAGTAGTAGTAGTAGTGAGTAGTGGTAGTAGTGGTGGTAGAGGTGGTGGTAGATGGTAGTGGTAGTGGTGAGTGGATGGTAGTAGTGAGTAGTAGTAGTGGTAGTAGTAGATGGTAATGAGAGTAGTGGTAGTGGTAATGGTAGTAGTAGTGGTGGTAATAGTAGTAGTGATAGTAGTGGTAGTGGTAGTGATAGTAGTAGTGGAGTAGTGGTGGTAGTAGGTGAGTGGTGGTAGTGGTAGTAGTGGATGGTGGTAGTGAGTGATAGTGATTATGGATTGTGGTGGTGGTGGTGGTGGTGGTGGTGGAGTGGTGGTGGTGGTGGTGGTAGTGGTGGTGGTGGTAGTGGTGGTGGTGGTGGTGGTGGTGGTGGTGGTGGTGGTGGTGGTGGTGGTGGTGGTGGTGGTGGTGGTGGTGGTGGTGGTGGTGGTGGTGGTGGTGGTGGTGGTGGTGGTGGTGGTAGTGGTGGTGGTGGTAGTGGTGTGGTGGTGGTGGTG